>JBBKCR010000006.1:13205823-13225918 GCA_037577295.1 Ladigesia roloffi | reverse complement strand
GTCCGTGGGTAATGTGGTACCGGTCCAAGGGTCTACAAGGTTAAGACTGTACTACTAACCCCCCCCCCCCAATGTAAAATGAGAATTAAACTGGCAATCATCAATTGTTACAAACTGAATCCAAGCTTGAACTGGGTATGTGACAAAAAAGATCTACCCTGGTGGTGGTAGACTGGGTTTTTGTAAAGTCTGACTGTCCTTAAGTGACAGGTTGTATCTAAGTATCCACTTACCTTCATTTTAGTCCAGTCATATCTTTAGTTCAGGCAAGTTACAGCTCCTCATCATCATAGCTATGTTTTAAATGTAACTACCAGACCTAAGTCACATGTTTGGCCCTATTATGCACCATTAATAATATTTCTTAAACCTCTACGATACCAAACAGGCTACCTGCAAATTGTCAGTGTAAGCAAATATTGAGTGTGTGTGGCATGTTTAACATTTTGGAATAAATCTCTCCATCAGGTGCTCACTCGTTTCCTAGCCTCCTCGTCACCTGTGGTCTATTGGATCAGTGGCCACCTTCTTCTCTCCTGTGAACCCTTATTACGAGGAAATAAGGTCTTTGCTTTTGGACAACGACAGGACAACCTCAAACAAGGCTTTGTTTGTTTTTTCTTCATGTGCATTAATAACCCCATCACTCAGATTCTGATACACTGGAGGACTTGCTGGTTTTACACCCGCTGCATCCTGGGATACTTTATCACATACTGGCTGGTAGGTTTGGCTCTGCACTGCAACTTCCTACCTTGGACTTAATGAAACAAGCCTGGACACAAAACATACTCCTGCATCTCAAGCATCAATGGCCTTCTCTGTATTGTAGGTGCAGGTTTTCATTCCAACCAAAGCAGATCAGCTCATCAGTTGTTTGAGACCAAGTTATTTAACAAGTCCTTTAATCAGGTGAGCTTCTGCTTGATTATGGTGTAAACCACACCTGGCCCTTTGCTGATAAATCTAGGCACCACCATTGTAGAGTGTCTTCTCTTTAAATACCATGTGGATCCTAATGAGGATATGTCTCTACAAACTTTGTATTGTTTTGTGATGTATAAAATACAATGTTAAATGAAGAACACATTAAAGAATTTGTAAAACAAATAGATATTTTTAGTTTTTACAAATGGTTTATATATGGATATGTATAATGTACTTTTCCATTATTAGGGCTGTAATGATATACGGTACGAAACTGAAATCGCTAGACGCACATCTACGAACCCGTGTTGCAGTGTAAGGAGGCTAAGACTAACCCCTTCCTATGTTTTCCTGTATACAGTTCCTGCCGAGAAACATAAGTTTTTCCTCGTAATAGGAGGATAATCACGTCAATTTATTTTCTTTGACCAATATCTGAGGGTCTAAGGGTTTTACAGAGCCCTCCCACCAGTTTACAAACATACAGAGCACAGACGGACCCTTTGTTTGCTGAGATGATTCGCTGTGAGTACATGTAATTTATGACACTGGGCTTAAAAGTGTCTATAAGCTGGCTTGGTTGTGATAAAACTGCGCTGAAATCTCTGTGTAATTTTTATTTTGTTTTGAGCACTGGTGGGTTGTCCACCCCAAAATTTGATTTGCTACCAGCGGTTCCTGATGCTGTTGGCTTTCAGACTCTTTCCATTCTTTTTCTTTACAGTTTGTTAAGGTCGGGCAATGCAGTAAGCATTTCACGACATGTTGAACCGTGTATGACACTGTATGTGACATATAAAACCTGAATCTGAATTTGGTCTCGGTGATGTCACAGGTCCTGGTCTCCAGTGGTCCGCCTCTCAGACAATGAAGAGCCGTGCGCTTAGATATTATTTCAACTTTGAGTAAAGTGTGTGTGTGTGTGTGGCCCCCCTGAAAGAGCAGTGTAAACAATTCTAGCTCCGCTGCTGGTTTTGTGCAAGTTTTTTGGCTCCGGGCAGCTGGGCGGAGCGGTGAACCGAGAAAGACGAGTCGACTCCTCCAACTCGACTTCTCTCTTGGTATGAATGGTAGGAAGCGGTATATAAGTGAATATTGGTTTCTAATTTTTTGGTAAAGATAAGGTGTCTCCAAACAAAATGCCACCTCAAAACTTTTCCTCTCCTCCACCGCAAATGAATCGCGATACGAACCGAATCGTGAGTCAAATATTGTGAAATGAGCCGAATTGTGGGTTTAGTGTATCGTTACAGCTCTATCCAGGATGGTATGATGCTGAAGCTGGCTATTCACCAGTTTAGAGCTGGTAAAGGTTTTCTTACTATTCTATTATTTATCAAGCTTTGACCGACATTAAATATTAATGTCTATAGTAACAAAAGATGCAAGTGACTATTGTAAATTTCTATAAAAATCTGATTATTTTATTTGGTAATTATTACATACTTTCGTTATATTCTGTGCTCTTTAATGACACATTATGCTGAACATAACAAGGTACACCTCAGCATAATGTGACTCTACTTCCACCTCTTGGTAGTACAAGGTATTTGACAGCATTTGAAGAGGAAATGCCTTTTTGGGGTCCATGCATTACTATATTTGTTAGCCTTTAAATTAATTATATTTTAGATGCACATTGCCTTTTATGCCGGTTAGAACGAAAACGCTTCACCAAGTGAGGAACTCATTCTCCTGACTTGTGCTGGTCATTTGATTGTCCTAAGTCATAAAAAACATTGACAAGGTTTACCAGCTTGCAGTTGGCATTGGCCAAAATTACCCTGCCAAGGAATGTGGTTAATTTAGGGTGTGTTACTGTTGCCCAGCAACCGTCGACTGATGGTGGAGGACAAACTTTCAGAAACCCATCTTTGTTATTTGTCCACCCATGTGTTTCAAATGCAGAAATTAAATGCTGGCTCCACTAAGCAATGTAGAACATATCTAACAAACGGCCATTTGAGATTCAGACACTTTATACAACTCCATACTGGACAAATAGTGCTCCATTTGGTTGGATGAGACAGTATGTCACAATTTGAACAGGGCAATATACAGGAGATTTGAGATACACAATATTGTACGAAAGTATTGGGGCAGATTTTTTAATTCACAGGGCCCTGTATTTCCAGTGAAGGGCAATGCCTCTGACTTTTGACTTCATGTAAGTCATAAACATTACATTAATTACTTTTTATATTAGAATTTTAGAGTGAATCATGAAGTACATAACAAATGTTTGCAGAACAGCTGTTTGGCGTTTTAATTATCAATGTTCTTTTGGGCAAGATGCTTTTTCAAAGTATCATTCCTGGTATTTATAATGGAATATTAAGTGCAATATTGTAGTATTATCTATCAAACCCATCTTCAAAGCCACCTCCTCCATTTTTCCATTCTGAAATCCATTGTGGCTGTTGTCTTAGCTACATTACAAACAAGCTGGAGCTCATCTTCTGTTGAAAACTGAGACAAGCTTATTTAATAACTGATCGTGTGTGTTCGTAATTTGCTAGAATGGGAAACCTATAACTTAACCAGGCTATTGCATTTTATTGCACCCCTAAAAATCCCTTCTATCACCATCTGGTCTAAACCAGAATGTTTTAAATGTTTCCCGTATATCCGTATTAAAGTATATGTATTTAAATGCACTGTGCGCAATTTATATTATTAATTTCGGAACTTTTTAAATGCACATGAACATTTTAAAAAGTGACTCTATTCTGATCAAAGTCGGGTCGAAAATAGAAACACGTCAATTTCTTTTTTGGGATTTTGCAAAGCTCAGTCACCGCAGGTAAATCTGTTTCGGAAGTCACGCGATTATCAACATCAAGCGGTAGGCAGGTGCTGTTGGAAATATAGTACAACGAAGAAAATAATTAAGAGGAAGCTGGTTAAAAACCTGCACATTATTTGATGGGTATTTGTATAATTTGGAGAAGTGTGTTTTGTGGAGTTTGGAGGACTGAGGAGCGAGGAACCTTTTTTGTGGGGTTTGGAGGAGTGAGGTGTGTGGTGGAGTTTGGAGGAGCGAGAAGTCTGTTTTGTGGCGTTTGGATGAGTGAGGTGTTTGTTTTGTGGAGTTTGGATGAGTGAGGTGTGTGTTGTGTAGTTTGGATGAGTGAGGGGTCTGTTTTGTGGAGTTGAGAGGAGTGAGGTGTGTGCTTTGTGGGGTTTGGATGAGTGAGGAGTGTGTTTTGTGGAGTTTGGAAGAGTGTTTTGTGGAGCAGTAGTCGAAGCGGTGGAGCCCAAATGGAGTCCGCGGTCAGATGAGGGCTGTCTCAAATAACATAGCCGGACGAATACGGTCCCTAAACAACATGCCTTGAAGGTAGCATTGGCCGTGAAATGTCAGAACTAGGGTAGTAATTAACCATACATTTTACGGTATTTACGAAAATTGTCTAAACGTCTCATGCCACAGTCTGGTATCATTTATTGGCTAATGCTAATGTCGCTAGCCTGTACAATTTATAGTTAAAACCGTGGTGGCTTTACATGTACACATAAGACCGAACTGTGTATGATTAATTGAATAGATTTACTTAGAGACTAGGGAACATGTGTTTTGGGACTGACTTTCACCTGGGGAAATGGCTGCCGTTGTAGTCTTAAATTAACGTTAGTGCTAGCTTCTCGGATGACGGTTCGTTAATGCTGTTGTTTTTCTAATCATGGTTGAGATCATAGAGGTTATCATGCCTCTTTAATTAGAGTTAGACATAGTTAGGGGTGTTTTTGTAAAACATTTAACAAGTTGGGTAGCTAATGATTTCTTCTAAGCTCGGCCGTCTCAATTGTTTACAATGAAAAACTGCGAGTATCAACAAATAGACCCCCGAGCTCTCGGAACACCAGCCTCGACACCAAGCTCTACTCTGCCAGGAGCCAGGACAAATCCTCATCGTCCAAGGCGAAAATGGGAAGTATTCCCTGGGAGAAATCGTTTTTACTGTGATGGTCGAATCATCGTTGCCCGTCAGTGTGGTGTGCTGCCCATGACACTCTGCCTTATTCTCTTCACCAGTGGCTTATTCTTCTTTTTTGAGTGAGTAATGGGCTTTGAGTCCCTTTTTATAGTACAACAGTATTGAGATTGTGTGTTTTTGCCTCGAGTTGTATGTATTCCTGTCGTCATGGTAATGCTATATACTAATTTACAACATTATAAAACTGTAGTGATGTGGTTTGTCACCTATTGTCCAACAGCTGCCCCTTTCTGGTGGTTCACCTCACTGTCTGCATCCCAGTAATTGCTGGGTTGCTGTTTTTGGTTGTGGTCATCACCCTCCTTCAGACAAGTTTCACAGACCCAGGGATCTTACCAAGGGCTTTACCTGAAGAAGCAGCAGATTTGGAGCGTCAAATTGGTAAAAGTCTTGAGAAAACAGCTGTTGGAAGATTTCTGTGAGATGTGTGGTAAACATAGGTACACAAGAACTGGCGTGTTTCTTATTCCTAGATAACTCTGGGACAGGCACATACCGGCCCCCACCTCGGACCAAGGAGATACTTATAAATGGGCAGGTTGTCAAACTCAAATATTGCTTCACATGCAAGATGTTCCGGCCACCCCGTACGTCTCACTGTAGTCTTTGTGACAACTGTGTAGGTAAGACCATACATTTAACAATATATGTTGTCTCAGTTTTAGGCCCAGAATGATTCTATAGTTAATTAATGAAATGCATTAATTATTTTGAACCGGTCAGGCTATTTTACTATCTAATTAAACAAATACAACCGTGACTAACTGTAATAATGGCGTTATTTAATTCTAATGAAATTACATTTCTTTTCTCCCCCCCCCCCCATATAGAGCGTTTTGACCACCACTGCCCATGGGTTGGGAATTGTGTTGGGAAGCGCAACTACCGTTTTTTCTATACCTTCATAGTCTCATTGTCCTTTCTCACCTCCTTTATTTTTGGCTGTGTGATCACGCATCTCACTTTACGTAAGTCATCCTCAGCTATCATGTATCAACTCAGCAATATGACAATTTTAGGATACTAAAATATTAGCTAGTTTCTCACATAACATTAAGCAAAACTGTTCAAATAACTTCTTAAATGTGTTAGACTTAATAGCTTTCAGTGTACCATAATCTTATAGCAACAGGTGGTAGTGCCCAGAAATTCACTCTAATGGCCTCAGTTGTTGGCCAAGAATTATTCTATATATCATGAATTCAATGAAACCTAGCAAGTGCTTACATACCCACATAACAGTAGTTCAGTTATGATGGTCTATGATCTCTAGTAAAATGTTGATTTTGGAAAAACAAATGTTTCCATTGTAATAATTGTTTATAGGTTCTTGCTGAACAATCATTTCTGTTATCTGCAGGATCGCAGGGTGGGAGAGGCATCATACAAGCCTTACAGGAGAGCCCAGCTAGATATCCTTTCTGTCCATGTCTACCATCTCGATGCCCAGTACTGATGATCAAGTCCCACATATTTACATTGAGGCCAGACTTAAGGAACTTGGCTGTCTGATTCCCAGACCACAGCCTTCTCCTGCTGCATCATCTTCTACTACTCCTAATCCCATTCGACCCTAATCGGCTCTGTCACTCCTTTGGGCTGTTCTCTTTTGGTCACATGCAACTGCTGCTCTTACTGTAGACCATCTGACAAGCAGGTGTCCAACCTGCAGAAAGAAAACAGAATGATGTCACTGACCAAGCAGCATGTGTTGTGTGTTTGTGTGATTTGAGCTAGCAAGTGGAAAGTATCCTATCGGACCATATGGTATACCAGAGGGTCCTTGAAATGTTTGCTTCAGGATAATGTTGGGAAGGTTGGATTGTTTTAGCAACATATTTAATTAATGAAGGTGCTATATTACATGTTTATAGAATGTTAGTTTCATGGTTTATATTCGCTTAAATCGAGCAGTGTTTGATATGAGGAGCGTCACAGATAAATAATTCACAGCTGATAACTGTATTAAGCCTTAACCCCTTCTGCAATGTTGTTGAGCTGGTTGTTTGTTTTTTCTCCATCTGGTCCATTCTTGGCCTTTCTGGCTTCCATACATACTTGGTAGCCTCCAACCTCACGACTAATGAAGATGTAAGCATAAGCATAAAACAACTTACATTTCTTTTGTATAGATATCAAAATCAGAATCAACATGTATCCAGAATGATTAAATACCGAAATTCAGGTTCCACAGTGTACACAAACAAAATGGAGCAAATAGAGAAGTATGGAATAAGATATTAAGATATTGTTTTTAAAAAAATTGACACTTTGAATATTTAAGATGTGGTGCATATATAACATTCTACTGAAGTATATAGTTCAAACTCATTGTTTGAAGTTTAATTCAGTTTCTTTATTTCTGAAACCTTCTCAGATAAAAGGCTCCTGGTCAAATAAAAGAGGATCAGAAGAATCAGGGAATCCATACACCTACAACAGTATCTTCACTAACTGCTGTGTGGTGCTGTGTGGACCCATGCCTCCCAGGTCAGTACAATAATAAACGTGACTTCACATACCATACAGCAGGATTGTATGGTAGGAAATCAAGTAGAACAGCTAAAAATTGGTTTAAGTATATTATTTTGCAGGTTGTAGCATTTCAAAAATGCAACATGTGTCACTTGCACATGTAATGACAAAACGATTTCTGTTCTGTTTCAGTTTGATTGACAGAAGAGGCTTTTTACCTCCAGGCGTGATCCCTCAAACTGTCAACTCAGAGACTGATGTCCATCCTTTCATGGCCAAGAATGACACCAACATGGTGAGAATCATTCTTTGTTCTTTGTCACAATGATGACCAAATTGCTTTTCTTACTAATTCAAGATGACTACAGTTATTTGTAAAGATAGCTTTCACAAGAATTATCCAGCAACAAATGTAAAATTTTAGCTGTTGAAGCAAATAAATAAAAAAAAATTTAAAGTATGGAGTTGTAGTAGCTCTTCTGTGTGCCAAGCTTATAAAAAAGGGAATCCAAATTTCAAGTAAGCTACTGTCTTGCTTGTAATAATGAAAAAAAAAAGATCATTTAGCTGGATGGGTCTGAGGCTGTATGCAGCACTTATGAATGCTATTAGAAAACTGGTCCACAGTCAAAAGTATATATTAGGGGTGGAGCTAAATACAAATACGGTATTCGGAAAGGCACAAATAATGTGTTTTTTACAAATGTACTCGAGTACAAATACAAATACGAATAATACAAATAATAAAGATACGAATAGCTGCCTTTTGGCACACCCCCTATTGTGTGTGTGTGTAAATATATAAATACCCAAATCCAAATATTTTTTCAAGAATTTTATTTATTGATTGATTGATTGATTGATTGATTGAAAACTTTCTTTTACTTTCTCATATTTGATTAATACCTTCATGAAAACATCAGTGATTCTGAATATTTGTTTTTTCCAAATACATTGGTAGAACTGTTGAAACAAATATTGTGCTGTTGTGCTCTTGCCTCAAGCTTATCTCTTCTCCCCAAGAATCTGGTGCATTTTGTCCCTTTAATTGGGCCAAGAACAGCCTACTGTTTTCGCAATAAGAAGTTCAGTTGATGCAAAATGACTACCATCTTAGAAAGGAAACAGACACGTAAACAGTTCCTCGGGAAGCACGTCAGCAAACATGCTCACTTAACACTAATTGCTTTAAGCAAAACTTCTGAATGACTAATAATGGTGTGATGCTATTAACATTTCCAGGCTTTTTGTTTTCAGTTCCACAAATATATCTTGCTGTAATGGTTCATTATACCTTACAATGTCCTGTGCTGGACTGACTTTTGCTGTGAAAACGAAATTGTCTAAATCTGTGCACCAGTCTGAATGCTATTGTCTGGAGAGTTGTGGCTCTGTAACTTACTGTAGAAATCAGTTTCTCTGTCAGTGTGTGGGTGAGACTGAGACCAGCCCTAAGCTAACACACCTGTCCTGGGCTGGTTACAGTAGATCAATACACTACAGTACAATGCACTTTGAAAATACAGCTTGATACCATTCAGTAAGATTCATTGTTATGTCTCTACATATGTCCAGAATGACATAATGCCCCTAAGCAAAAGTTCATGAACTTAGTTAATTGTTTCTCACATTCTCCAAACTTCGTTGCAACAAATTAAATGGATGTCTGGACAAAAATTGTGGTTGTTTTTGATACAGTTAAAAATATGTTACCGAAATTGCAGGAAATCCTAATTAAAGGTTAAAACACTGCAGTGTGTAACATGACGTAATGAGCTAATTTTAACAGGACGAAAACTGTCAGGACTTTGCTGTCTCTTGCACTGCTTGAAGACTCTGTCAGATGTCGGAGTATGGATGGTAAGAATGTATTACTGGGCGTTTTGCATGCAGTTCGGCCATCGTTGCTCCACTCATGACTTAACCACCACTTACTGGAGATTCAGCTCAGTGTGTCTTCATTTCCTCTCTTCTCTGTTGCAGTTTTTTGGCTTTCTTAACTGTGACTTTTACTAACACATTAAATCTACAGCTTAATTGTAAAGTGTGTGTATATTCCTTGTTGCTGTTGTATGAATTTTTTTTGCAGAAGAACTAAAACGTTTACATTTCATGATCTTTCATTTTAAGCATACTTGTGCAGAGGTGACAGGACTGGTTTCTCATTGTTTCTGTTGCGTGTATGTGTGCATAGTTCCATTTATACTTACAGGCATGCCCTGTCTTAAACCAGTTAAGGCATTCTTAAGTCACTCATCTAGTTTCCTTTTCATTTTCAGCACCTCTAGAGGGCTCCATCTGTATCCAATCTTGGGTTTCACAGCTTGAAGCTCAGTTTTGTGCAGTATCCATTAACATGTGTTTATATGTTCTTCGTAACCCAAAACAGCCCTGGTGGCTCTGGGGAAACCGTTTACGATGCACAGTAGTGTCTTACTGACCTCTTACTATTCTTAAAGAGACTGCTTGTGCTATTGTCTGTGCTAAGCTAACCTTCTATAATCTTAAAATGTGCTACCACATTCTAACCATATTATCTTTTCCAGTGTTCCATGCATGTTTTGCTGTGCTTTTTCAACCGTGCACCATAAATCATTGCACATTATTTATCTTTTACCAGGTAACTGGTTTTACTGTTCTTCTTCAACTTAATATTGTTTTCCCTCCTCCTCATCCTTCCTCCACTCTGTCATTATTGTGCACAGTGCACACAGGGCACTAAGGAGCTTCTGGAGTCCGTTACCCATTCTTCACTGGTTCAGACTGCCTGCACACAAGCAACACCCAAGACTGCCCCGGTCACCCAGGAGAGTCTCCTCAGTACTGTCTCCAGCACCCTGTCAGCATCTAGTAGGCCTCCACCGACTGGCTGCTCAGGACGACAGGCTCGTCGTCCCATGGACAAGGCCTTCTCACCGAGAGGGAGCAAACAGGCCACCCTCCACACGCATAAAGCCAGCTTCCATCTGCCCAGTCCAGCGTATACCCTCAGCCATAGCCCTCTCATTCTCAGTGATGCTCCTGATGTGGGCTTTATCCCGCTGACCTGAGCATAGCTAAACAATCCCTGGAGGGATGGGATCCCTGGACTTTCTGTTCTGTGATTACCCATGTGCTGTTAAGATGTTTTTTAACTCAGGATTTTCTCAGGAGACACACCGTTTTGGAATATCAGAGAACATCCACTTGACTTAAGTCGATTAATGAACAATTATGAGAGCAGTAGACCGATCTTAGGATCAAGTCTTTTTCACCTGCATAGACAGAATAATGAGCAGCACAATAAGTTTTTCGTGTTCATGAGAAGTATTGCGTTCTGCTTTCGTCACAGTGTTCAGAATTTTTGTGTTCCACTAAGCCTTGAGCCATTTTAAGCCTTTTGTGTGTTAGTTTCAAATAATAGCAATAACTTTATTTTAGCGTGAAAGTTTTAAATGCTATATGGATGTCTTGCTTCACATGTACAACTAACCAGACATCTATCATGTAATCATGGGGCAGATGGGGAAGTATGAAATGGAAAAAGGGATAAATCGACTATTTTCTTTCTACATTTGTGAGTGTGTTGGATATGATGGTTATGTCTGTTTAGCTGTATTTCAAGTACACTGTTGGCCAGGAATATGGTCACTGGACCTCCTTCAGGATGTAGTTTCTTGGGCAGTGGTCCACAGACACTTATCTCTGCATTTAAATGAGTAAACAACAACATGGCAACCCCTCACCCTACCCAACTGATGGCAAAGACAAAGAGAAGTTGTTGAATTTTTTTTTATGCTTTGGCACCAAGTATTTTCACTAGTAAGCCATTTTTTACATATTACAGATCAAAACACTATTAAATACTTATGTATTTACAAATAAGCCTGTTTGAGAGCCACTGTCTCAGAATTTTTAGGACTTGAAATACTTTTTTTTGTATGCCTTTCTGATAGATTTGTCGATAATGGTAACTGACCAAGAGTTGTATCTTTCAAATGTTAAGCTGGTATGTAAAAGTAATAGTTGAACATTTTTGAGGATATGATATGAAGTTATGATAAGCTGGTGAGTTAGTCTTTGGTATGCTAAGAAATATTTGGATGTCAGTAGTGAGCTGAGCTAACTTTTGTCTTTAAAACAGGTTGAGATGATGAACATGAAGTACGAATCTGTATGAGTCTGGTGCTTTCTTTTCCTTTTTTTTGTCTGTAAGAAATGCAATGTTATAGCTTATTCATTTTGAGTGTAGAGGATCATATGACCTGTTTCATGAGATATTTCTATTATTTTGTGACTTTGTGTGGAAAGACAATGCTATGTTTCGCATTTATTTATTTTTGAATAATAAGCCTACACAAGTACACAACATATACTGTAATCTACACCTTCAATTGAAAGTAAATTGAACACTGCCAGCTTTTGGACATTAGTGAGGGTAAACTGCAGTTGATATGTGTTTTTTTTTTTTTTAAGGTATGTTGAAGCTTTTGTGATATAGATTGAAAAAGGCTGAATATATAAACAAATTCTCTAAAAAAAAATATGTGGGACTGTGGGCTGGAGCAATTTCCATTGTCCGGGGTTTGTACCTCCAGCCATCCAGAGCCTTGCCTGCAAGTCGCTGTCTTGACCACTAGATGGCGCGTTTATCCTTTGCATCTGTCAAGTAATCAGATTATTTCAAGTTATCTGTCTAGCACAAGAGTATTATGAAATGCCTGATTAATCTAATTGAGCCTGATGAGCAGATGAGTTGAAACTTGTGTCTTTGTACAAAGAACTTTTGTTCGAAGATTCAGTGCAGGAATTAGACAGAAGTGTGGGAACTATTTTCGAGAGAAATGTGTATCTTCCCCGTGGTGCACCAAGTTATGCATCTTACATAACTCATTAATGTGAATGTGAAAAGCTGCTGTTGGCTTAAAAAGGCACATCGGTTTTCAGGACAAATTTAAAATGGGCTCCTTTTTTCAGTTTATGGACTGTATGGAGTGGGGAGTGATCAGTATTTACGTACTGTTTATAGGATGTTACATTAAAATATTGTTTTAATATAAATGAACAGGAACATTCTGGTTTTGTGAGATTGGTCTTTTAGATCTCTCTGATGCAGTATGAGTTTGGGTAGGCTTTGCACTGGGAATATTTCTTTGATGCTTTGATTGTGTTCAGAGCATTAATCAGGTGGTCAGCTGCTGATGTTGGAAAAATAGCATTCCAACTTTTCCCAAAGCTGGCATGTGTTATACGCATCTATTCAATGCTTTCTTGTGTTGCTTCTGTTTTTCTGGGAGGTTATTCCACTATTATTTAAAATGTTCACTTCAGCTTAGCCATAAGAGTGTTAGTAAGGTCTTGCAGTAATGCCTGGGCCAAAATTGTTGGCCCAGGCATTATGGTGGGTCAAGGCTCTCTGCACTAAGTTTGAGTTCTTCCGCACTAAACCTGGTAAGCAAATATTTTATGGAGCTAATTTTGTGCATGGGGCCACAGTCAAGGAAAGGGGAATGCATCTTACTGAAACTTTTACCACAAAGTTACAAAGAGACAGTTCGCAAGCATTTCATTACATTCACCTCAGATATTTTTTCATCATAAGCATTCTGTGGTAAGTGCTTTGCTAAGGTCACCAAATGGTGAAGTGTTTAATCACTCCAGATAATGTGTTTCCACTGTTCCAAAGTTCTTGTGCAAACATTGGGTTTAAAAGCAGATTGTGAGCCACAAGCAATTTTTTGCATGCTACAGGGCTCAGCACTCTTCAATCTCATTCTGTGAAATTGCTGATCTCACTCATTTTTTTTAAATGAGCGAGTTTAAAAATGGAGAACATTTTCCTCTTAGCACTGTGGAGGCATTCGAACAGAAAGGCCAATCCATGCAGTGAAGGACAACACCATTTCAGTATCTCTGGGTTTCACAATTTCCAAATATCTTTTTATATTCAAACTGTTAGACTTGCTGCAGTTCCGAAGTGGTACAGATTATTGGCAAGCCATTGTGCCTCTGGATGAAAACAAATTAGTGCCTACTTGTCAGATGCATTTACCTTAGACCGTCGTGAGACAAGTTAGTTTTACCCTACTGATGATGTGTTGTTGCAATAGTAATCCTGCTCAGTACGAGAGGAACCGCAGGTTCAGACATTTGGTGCGTGTGCTTGGCTGAGGAGCCACTGGTGCGAAGCTACCATCTGTGGGATTATGACACGGTACATTAACAGCTCACAATGAACATGTGGGAAATAAACTGGGCCTAATCTAAATTACATCATGCAGTTACTAGAGCCAATAGCTATTTTAGGTTTGCTTCTGCTAATAGCATTGTTTGCAGCTATGTGTCCTCTTTGGCTATAGCTCAAAAGTTTAAAAGAAATCAAAACCTATTATTATCCAAAGCATATTTGGATAATTTATCTAGTTACTGCAGGGGTGTAGTCTGAATAATTTGCATGATTTTATCAGCAAAATATTCAATCTGTGCATCCAATATTGTGAAGGTACCACTCCCAACTAGTAAATTTTGTGTGATCTACCTAGTTAGCTAACTTGCTACGTTAGCTTGTTTTGTTTAGTTCATGTGTCACTTTTGTCGTCCTGTTTTCCTATATTCAAACTATTTATCTCAATATTAAAATTTACATTACAAATGCATTGGTACACCCAAAGCATACATCAAAACACAGCTAAGGCACCAAAGTGATTCTTCCAGGAAAACACTGAGTAGATGTGAGGGTGGTTGGACGAGTCATACCTGCATATATCTTGCAATCAGTCGTGCCTTTCTTCTGTTGATGTCAAAAAATGCATGAAGATGAAAATCACATCAGCTTTCAGATTTGGTAAAGATGCTAAATTACACTAAATTTTAAGCAGAGAAAACCTACTCACAGATATTTTGTATCCTAGGGGATCATTATTAGTAGAACACCTCGTTATCTCTAAGAAAAAGAAGAACAATAAGGCATGTATATAGTTTTTTACTTAAGATAAGTCTGACATAAGATAACGTGCCCATTACAAAACTGTATACAAACATCCCAAAGTCAGCGCTCATGTCAAGTTTCCCACCCTAATGGTTTGAATAGAGATTTTTGATTACATTCCCTGAGGAGGATTAAGCCTAATCATAGGGGTAATTTTTATTTTCAATAGGTAACCACTGAAAAAGCTGTGCAGTCCAGGATCGGGCTTAAATCCATTTTCAAGTAACAAATCCATAGAACTCATGGATCGTATATGAGGCTCTTTAACTTTACAAAGTTTAGTTGCACACTCACATCCTTTCAAAACCTACAATATATGGATAAAGGAATGGGGAAACCTGAACATGAAACAAACTTTAATATGAAGAATATTTAGATATTTGTGGCCAAATTCCACTCTTCTTGGAGGCTTTCCACAAGATTTTGGAGGGTTTCTGCTGGAATTTATGCTCGTTATTCGGTAGAACATTTATGAGGTCAGACACAATCTCCATTACAGTTCAATCCAAAGGTGTTGGATTGGGTTGAGGGCAATGAACTGTGTCTTAATGGAGCTTGCTTTGAACACAGAGACACAATCATTCCGCAATACAAAAGGTTCTTTTCCAAAGAGTGTCCTCAATGTTGGAAGCATGGTGATGTCTAAACTGTCTTGAAGAACGCTATCTCTACTAACATGCATAAATGGCTTCAGCAACACACAGGTGTTTAGTGTCCAGGTGTGACACTAGCATGCAGTTTAGATAGTGTAACCAGGATTAGAGGTGTTGATACAATCCTATTCTTTCAGTTAGTTAGCCACAACCAATGAATGAGGCAGGATGTGGGACAAAGGTAAGCCACAGTGCAGAGGGCTTTACATGTAACAGACTTGACACCTCTAAATCGCCCTTCATTTGTAATTGGATGTGAAGTCTGGTAGATATGGGATTAGACAAAGCTGATGGTAATAGTTATCTGCTGAGTTGCGTTCTCTCCATGCATAGGCCTCTATAGGCATTACAAGAGAATTTACATGTGGTGGTGTCCAAATTTAAAGCTCAGTAAAATCCACTGGCCTTTGCAGACTGGCAGTGTAAGATTTTTGCCATAGGCAGAGAAAGGATTCCTATAACAACATTGCAGACATCTTCATGTCCTCTGCTATTTAGAGCGAAAATAATACCCTGGACATCAGCAATGATTGTAACTAACATTTTTATGACAAAACCAATAATGTCCAAAGTCACAAATGGAAATGCTTGGCATTTCTTTTTAATTCACTACAAAGTTCATCACTGCAATTTGTATTCTTTTGCAAAATTATTTACCTGAAATGTAGAACTTTAAAAGTTTGAATTAAATTCCAAAAATTCTTAGTACTTTAGTGAATTCCCTTTTACTTTAAATAAACTGTGCACTCAAGGTGGAAACACATCTGCAAAGTAGAAAAAGGGATTTCAGTGGAAGGGATTTTTTCTGCTAAGACCTTTAAAGATCAATGGCACAAGTGGTGGTTAAACAGTGAAGAATTAAATTTCCTCCGAAGTTCAACAACTTTTCTTTGTTTTAAATGTATCCGTTCTAAAACAAATTGAATTCCAAACCACTTCATTGTTTTTCCAGGTTCATATGTAAAATGCAAATTGTTCAATATGGTCTCAGACCTTTGGGCCCCACAGTTTATATGTTGTAATTTGCAGTCATGCAGTTGTCTTTTTGTCATGCTGCCAGCAGTAAGTCAATATAAGTATGTTGTTGACATGCTGATAAGGCCATAAAAGCAGATTTCAAATTACTTTTTGGTCAGGTCAGCAAAGCGAAGACTACCCACACATACTGCAACCTGCTGTTCAAAGGTGAAGGTTTCAGTCATTTTTTAAGACAAATAATTGCTCTAGTGATAAATCAGCTCAGCAGTTTTTTTTTCCCTGAGCCTCTTCTGAACAGCTTTGTAATACAGCAAAACTGTTTATTCTCTGTACAGTTTCTCTGTCAATTTTTTCTTCATTTTTTAAATCATTCCTCTCATATATATATCGTCACTGTGGGGCCATAACCTCATATGTCCAAAAAGGCTATTCATAAATGTGTATTCAAAATTTGTATTTTCAACACTTTTAATTGGTTAATTATTTCTACATTTTACAGACCCATGTGGAAACTGACCAATAGTAAAAAAAAAACAACATCAAAGATCAAAAGTTATGTGGTTTCTGCCTGACAGCGAATATATATGTGAAGTAGCATATGTAATCAATCCAAAGAACAACTGTCACATAAACGAGATTATTTTATGAGAGGTATTGTGAAATTATCATATATTCCTTGGGTTTTAAATCTCTTACAGCGTTAAATCATCACTCATGTCATTATTGCAAGTAATTAGAATGTGTGCAGTGTAGACATGTTATTGAAATGGTTACAACAGGAGGCTGATAAAGTTATAAAACTAGTAGACGGTTTGAATAATATGACTTAGATCAGTAGTGTGAGGAACACTCTGGAGAGATGTGAATGCATGGCATGAAAAACTCATTAAGCGCCCAGATCTTATCAGTGTGCTGTAATCGAACTCTGTAATATCTTTTAGCACATAAACACCTTATCTAAAAGGCGAACAGAGTCTCATACCTATCAGACTCCTTCTCTCCCCAAAATCAATACAAACACACTCTTTTTCCTGCTACTTGTACAGGAAGGTGTCAAATTCTCAGTGTAACGTGTGAGAATGTTTGAAGTATTATGGAAATACCTCGTGAATGGTGTCCTTTTTATTTATTATTTATTATTTGTTCATTATGAAACATTATGACTCCATGTGTCTGGGAAACCCAGGGAATGTAAGATGGTAATATACTGACGGAGTTCATGTACGAATGTGCCAAATAAATGCAAGTGTCTAGGCTGAAAGGTCAGCATCCAATTTTGTATTACCTTCATGTGACGTGCATTATGTTTAGTTTTGGCTTGCGTCACACTTACAGTGTGTGTGGACAAAGAGGCCTTTATATCATGGCTTTCATGTAAAAGTACGGTCACTATGGTAACACTTTGCTCAGCATATATGCAGTGAAAAATGGAGTTGCTTTTATGTAATAGAGACCATGGGGCAGTCACTCGATTATGGCATCTTTTTTTGCACAATAACAATAAAAAGAGTGCTGATAAGAACAAGGCTGTAAGTGTTCTCTCTCTCAGGCCCTGAAACTGATCTATAGACAACTAGCAGATTCCTTAATAGAGTGGTTCAAACTTGTTTATTTGTAACTGGACCAAAAACAGAATGGAAGCGAAACTGCTAGCAAGTAGTTACAGCACTAAAATGTATTTGTAAGTGATTCATTCATCACTTTTATGCTGTATGCTTCACTGTAGACAGAGTTAAATGGAGTGTCGACAACAAATGGAAACTCTACGTCTTTCCTGCCGTGCAGGGTTATAGAGACTCCCAGCGGACTCAGCAAATGGTTTTCCAATGCATTCCTTTCAGCCTCCCACAGTATTCTGAGCAGCTCCTCACCGTTCCAGGGAAAAGTATAGGCTGCAGTACGAGGATTCATAGATCTTGAGCTTTCTGTGGAAGCAGCCGCTCAGTTTTCCTACATCTAACTCACAGGCAGCCATGAAAATGGCCTCAGTGGAGTGAAACTGGCCTTGGCCACGCTTACATAGTTTTGCTTGCTTGCATGCAAGCAAGTTATTAACCCTGAGCCAATGTACAGCGAGAATGGGTCTCACTGTCTTTATCACTCTGCCACTATGCTGATGAGCAGGATTTTATTACCTGACGCTTTCGCCAGAAAACTCTGGAAGGAACTTTCTCCGAACTGGACGAGAACATATTTTCGTCTCTGGCAGAGGAGCTGTCGGCTTCCAGAATTAGAAGCACTTGCCATGCAGACTACGTCTCCCAACCGATTCCAAAAATAATGAGCCTGTGGAACCCATTTTACAGCTCACACATTTTAAAATACTACATTTATAGTTATTTTTCAACAGTAAAAGTATCTCTCTTCACATGTGTCTGTGAACACTGACAGTTGGGGGGGATTTTGTGAACACAAGGCTCTCTTTGATGACGAAGGGGGGGAAAGGTTTCTTCTTTCCTGTATTCAGTGACCTCCCCAATGAGGTGGGCAGATATGGAGGGATTATATAATACTCAACTAGGGGCTGTTAAGTAACACTTCAGAAGTATCCCTGTTAACATTCCCATTCCTTTGGGAGGTTCCATTTGAAAGGGGTGCCCCTATTTAATTTATATATTCTTGTGGTGTCTCACAAACTGTGCTGTTACAGGCATCTGTTAAGACTACAAGATAAACCAGGTAATTTAAAAGGACATATCTCTGAGGTGGAAGCTGTAACAAAAACATACACACCTCCAGCTGCCTTCTCAGCTGTTTCAAATAAAGCGTGCCATGAATGTTAAAAATCAAACATATATGTATCACAAAGAATATTTCACAAGGCAATATAAACATGGAGGTAATTGTACATAGGAGGTAATTCTACATAGCTTCAGTCTTATGAAATATTATATATGGACTGTTCATTTTCTTGCTATTGCAGTTTGCCATATAAAAAATTCAATGGCCCTGTTGGTGTCTTTTTTTCACTTGCTTGAAAGTACAACACAGATGTTGCCTGCCTTTGTGTGTTTTATTTAACGTTTTTTCCTCAGAACTGAGAATTCAAAGACAATCTGTCCACAGTTTAATATTCAACAGACCAGGTTCCATCTAAACCCCGACTAAATGTGACAGAACCCGTCATTATTCAAACATTTACAATACGTGCTTTGTTTCCATAATCGCTGACTACTTGTAATCATAGCTTTAACTTACATAACTGAGTAAAATATGCCCAGCTTGACACGCCTTGCTGTCCATGACGCAGCCAAAAAACAAACACTGCAAACAAAGTAGCTGAGAGAGGAGTCCCAGACCTGTGGTTATTTTGAGGGTTGGGCCTGTGTTTTAGATTTGTTTAGGTTGTGTGTCCCAAAAGCAGGAAGAGAGATGATTCCTCCTTTCCTTCCCTGTTCTGTAGTGTCAAGAAGAGCTCTGAGATATTTTTACTACTGTAATAAAAGCTCTAAAAGGTTGACTTTTAGGAACCAAGATGCCACCATAATCTAGATTTCTGTAGTACATTGCTTTAATATTTTGATATTTCACTGTCACAAACATTATTCAGATTCAACCTGAATGTTCATAACGTTGTGTGTTAGTTTTGTATTTGAGTTATGGTAAGCCATGTGAATTTAAACAGAAACTCCTGTCAGCTCCTGCTGTATTACCTCACTGGCAATAGAGCTGTCCGGGTTCCATTGTTTGTCTACAGCCCTAAAGACTCTCAGTGAGCAATAAATGAGCGTCACAGGTAGGTTGCTGCTTGCGTAACTTTATCCAGAGGTTGAGCTGCCACAGTAGGACTGCAAATAAAGGCCCTTTGCATCTTATCAACAAGAACATGCTGATTGACTGACCCACAATAAGGAAAGTCCTGGCCTATAGACACCACAATCAAAGGCTGTTGCTTTGGCTGATTGACTGATACTGTATCGCCTTTCCTATACCTAAACTGAATATAGACAATCCTAAATATTATGAATTTATGTGTAATTGATCACTTTATATATATGTATATACAGTGGGGCAAAAATTTATTTAGTCAGCCACCGATTGTGCAAGTTCTCCCACTTAAAATGATGGCAGAGGTCAGTAATTTTCATCATAGGTAC
>JBBKCR010000006.1:13189099-13201543 GCA_037577295.1 Ladigesia roloffi | reverse complement strand
ACACATGCACAACAACAGGAGATAAGCCTATCGTGATCTGTCTAATCTCTCTCTCTCTCTCTCTCTCTCTCTCTCTCTCTCTCTCTATCTGTCTCTCATTCTCTCTCTCTCTCTCTCTCTCTCTCTCTATCTCTCTCGTTCTCTTTCTCTCTCTATTTCAGGGGTGCCCAAACTTGGGCCAAAAGAACATTTTGCATCATATATCAAACTGCATTACATTAATGTTGCTATGGTTGCCCCTTATTTATTTCAGAATATTTAAAATAAATATAAAACAACTTTAATGTGAACTAATGCAAACTAATGTTTTGTTTCATAATGACAACGTATATTGTACTCTTTTAAAACAGCAAATGACTGTTTGCAAAGTAGACATACAGCCTTTGATTTGACTTCAGTGAAAAAAAACTTGTCTTGCCAAACTTTTAAAAAATGTATCTTGTCTGTGTGCCACCACCTTGATTTCTCCATTTTTGCGTTTGTTAATTTGTTGACGTTAATTGACGTGGAGTGTAGCAAAGCAGGCGGTGCCGCAAAAATCGCATTCATCTACATTCAATTTAAACATTTAATATCAGTTTACTCTTCTGTAGTTCAACATAAAACAAACAAAAACATTTTATGTCAAACTACAAATGACGATCTGTGTCGAAGGCATCCCCCCGTCCCTCTCTTGCCGGATGGTGTGGCGGGCCAAATCAAACATTACCACGGGCCAACTTTGGCCCACGGGCCCTAGTTTGGGCATCTCTGCTCTATTTAGTTCAAGTTTAACAAAGCTTTAATGGCATGAATATGGGTAACATTGTTGCCAAAGCCGACAACAAAGGAAACACACCAAAACGTCAACAAAAATAACAAAACCAATATATTTGACATCTGTAATTTCATTAAGAAATATGCTTTAGAATTTTTTGTTGTTGGTTTAACAACCGAAAATGGTTGCCCCTTATATTGTGACACGGTAAAACATATTAAGCTGCTGGGAAAAATACTCTTTCTTCTCTCTCTCTCTCTCTCTCTCTCTCTCTCTGTGACACACACAGATGCAGACTGGTAGTCACATAGTTTATGGCTATGTAAAGTGTCCTTGAGCACTGGAAAGGCGCTATATAAATAAAAATTATTATTATTATTATTATGGGGAATTTGTGGTACTTTTAGAGTTATAAGGGAATATATTTTTTATTCAGTTGCAGTATATGAGCATGTATTCATTCATTTTGTTTATGACAGACTTTGATATGTTGGTGATAGACTCTGCTTTGCGATTTGGACACACCTCTTTCTGAGGGTTATTGTTTCATTTTAGAACACAATTGCACCAAAATCAGAAGAATAGAGTCTGACAGTCCTCAGTTCCTGTGCTGACAGAAGTTGAATGTAATAAGATTTGACTCAGTAATTTAGGCAAGACATTCAAAGCAGTGGTAAATATTTTGTTTCCAGAAACCATTTTTACAGATTTCAGGATGAATTGCATCATTAATGTGTCTCCTCCTGAACTCATCAGAAGTATAATTATTTCTGCATGTTTAGTCATAGTGGATAACAGTAGTGGATAACACCTCATTTTCATATCTAAATGTACTTGTTTGCAAATACTCCAATAAAATATAATAGCAGGATTATCAGTGACACACAAGGATTCATTTGTTGCTGTGTTATCTGTTTTTATCTGTATCTCTTTTCACTCTGTATTCTTCTACTCTAGGTAGAGTTTTGGCTTTCTAATTACACACGTCAACAGCAACAAAAAAAATTCTAAACCAATTTTTCATGCTGATTTCAGATCTGCTTTCAGTTTTTTTTTCAGTTTTATTAACTTTTTTGAATTATGAGTACATTGAGACTTGCATGCATTTTTTTATTAAACTGCAGGCCCCAATTAAGTAGCTTTTTTAATAATTTTAATAAGTCAGATAGGCGCACACTGTGACATAAATACTATGATTAGGGTCAGTCGGCTACTACTGTTTCTTCGGAAACATGTATAATTTGAATATGATTATTATATGCTAATTGTACCATTATCATACAATATATAATTAAGGTCATCACAAAAACTGTATGTGCTATGAAAAAACTAAAGACAGATTGGAAATCAGCATGAGAAACACTACAAATCCCACATAAACTTATCTCTAAAGATTTTGACCTGCTGACCTGTGTTATGTACTACTTTGGAAATGTAGTTTACTACCTCTAGTCACTATTTCAGCCAAGTGTCTGAGTATGGACTTAGACTTCTCTACCTTCCTTTACCTACCTTCCAGACATACACATTCACAAGTCAGACGCATTAAAGACTGTGCCCATACCACTGGTTTACTCCTGCTTGCTACATCACATGCAATTATTGTCCATTTAGACATTCCTTCTGTTCAAATACTTCATACAGTCTTTCATTCGAGAGCTGTAGGAGCCATTGGATTCACCATCTGATGGTTTTTGTGTGATACAGAATCTGCACAAATTTGAGAATTATTTAGTCATGCGGCTGCTTCATTATTTCTTCTGAACTTTAGTGTACACAGCAGAGCTCAGCTGGATTCTTCTGCACTTCAGTTCAATTGGCCAAGGGCCATCATTTTCACCTACTTTGTTTTTCATTTGAGATTTCGGATTCTCAGCTGTCTGCTCAAGGCTGGTCTCGTCACTAACAAACATACGCCCACTGCCACAAAGCAACATATTGCAACAAAGCTGCTCATTTAATTATGCAGTCTAAGTCAGTTAGGACAGAGTGATTTACAGTCTCGGTCTGAAACTTTAAATGAAAGCTTAGTTAAATTAACATCCCTTCAGTAAAAACTGTTATATAAGTGTATATTTTTAACTTATATATAAAAATGCTCTTATATAACAGGCTTTTGATGTTAGAATTTCAATTAAAAACATGTCCCCTCATAAAGATGCACTCACTTAAATTTGTGCTGTAGAGGTATTGCCTTCTGTCTTTGAAATCTGTTTGTTTCTGTTATTTTCCATCTCAGTCTGAAGCTGTTTGGGTTGGCTGGTTGCTCTGCAAAATAAAGGTTAATCACATAATCACATAAGAGATTCCTAGTGGAAACACACACACATGCGATAATGTATCTTGAGTGGAAAAAACGACAGCTAATGTGTCTTGAGTGATAAGCCATTCAAGTGTTATCACGGTGTATTAAACTTCATTCAAAGGTAAAGACAGCACATTCAAGAGTTCACAGTCAATTATATTAGTTGTATATTTGACAGAACCAAAATCCTATGTGTAACAGAATGTGGCTAAACTTAATCAAATCAAAACAAATGTGTTGTTTTCACAAGTGGTAAAATTTACGAACAGGTAAAATACTACCTGACTAAGCAATGCAAGCTATACCTCAAACTATAAAACCCCAATTATATTTTATATTGATATTTTCCCACATCAATGTCAAAGCTTGGATGTAGGATTTATGGTGTCCTTTAATCATATGAGAACACGCTACACAGTGTGAACCACGGAAAGATTTTCCCAAGAGGATAAGTGTCTGCCAGGAACACAGTGTCTGGGGAGAGGTTTGTGGGGACGGTCCCTTGCTCAAGAGTACTTCAGTGGTGCCATTGGCTATCCATGGAATTCGAACCCAAAACCTTCCAAGTGCAGGTGCAGATCCCAAACCATTAAGCCATCAGCTGCCCCAGGCAGCACACTCTAGAGAAATATGTGTCACTGTACTGTCAAAGGAAAAAGTGAACAAATAATCTTTCATGTGCACTGTGGATTTTTCTGACCTGGTTGAAGCGATGGAGATCCTTCAGAAATGTGAATTTGTGGGGCCCAGTAGCTCCTCCCTACGGAGCCTTTTTTACACCATACAAAACGAGCCAATCATGAATCATTAAAAAGCGTCTCGGCCAATCACCGGGAATATGCAAATGAGATTGGCAGGGGACTCCAAGCCGTTCCAGAAAAGTTGTGAATGAGAGAGAGAGCTCACAGAATCAGAGCAGACTGCAGCTTGGGTGGACGACAGTAGCAGTGGACCATTCTCAACACTCGAATAGTTCAAAATATTAAAAAGTAAGCTGAGCAAATAGAACGTTGGGACTGTAGTTAAACATTAGTGAAGCTGTTATCCAGTGGAGTGGTTGGAATACAGAAGTAGAGAGAGAGTAGAGAAACGGTTTTCTTGGTTTCTTCTCTTCTCGCTGCAGCGCTTCCATCGCCATGTCCCCGGGTGATGCCTCGGAGCAGAGTCGGAGGTTTTGTGTCTTGTCCTGGGAGCAGGTGCAGCGTCTGGACTACATTCTTGGCGAGACGGTCCCCATTCACGGCCGAGGGAACTTCCCAACCCTTTCCATCCAGCCTCGACAAATCGTGCAGGTGAGACCTGAGAACCAAAGTCTCTTCAGAGGAGGCTCGGTCCCACTTTTGAATCTAGGTATATATTACATAATATATTATGTGACATTATAAATATATAATACATAAATAAATACAATATATAGAATAAATAAACAAAATGTATAGAATTTTAATATTATACTGGAATACGTATCCTACGTATAACTTTTTCCTATGTATAACTTTTTTTAGATGTGTTTTTTTTGTTATATATATATATATATATATACCTTTCGAAAAAGTAATTTCATTATCTAAAGATGTCCTAATTGTAAATGCCCCCTTAAGCGGACTTTTTTTTCTCATTATCTCTGTTGGGGGGGCAGTGATTCATATTATACAAATGTCTGATCACCAGTGTCCACTGTGTGCACAGTCACTCGGTAAACGAAGGAGGTTGTAAAGCAAGTGTGCCTGTTCATGTTTCTTTGAGAAAGTCTATGATAAGCAAAACATTTTTAGCCTTTGCCCCCTTGAGTCAGTCGACAGAGAATGTGCCATGCTTAGCTAATTTAAATGCTATGTTAATGGATCAGGCATTCTTGCCACTGCTACACTGTTCTTGGCCTCTGGGCCATTAGCCCTGGCACAATTCCCTGAAGTTTCCCTTCAACAGCATCATAAGACCCTTAATAACTTTATCATACTGTTTCTCTGGGGTAGAGCCCCGATTTTGCACAGGTTGATCTGTGTGCTTAAACCAGGATCCAAATCTAAAGATGCTAAAGATTTGATTACCAGCTCCTCCTTTTAGATTCACCTCAGTCCAGAAAGCGAAACATGAAACTCAAATATGTATTTCTCTGTCTCTCTCTCTCTCTCTCTCTCTCTCTCTCTCTCTCTCTCTCTCTCTTTCTCTCTCTGTCAAACACACTGTCTGTAAAGTTAATCAGAGTACATTTGAAAATGCTTTCTTTGTTTGTGTATTACCACTACTGGTACAGTGTGATAATATGCTGTGATCTTTGTCTTTGCCCTCTTTGATCTGATGTGTTGTCTGATCTTTTAGACAGTACAACTCTAGTTGCTTCTGATTTATTTTGGTGTAAAGTATATAAAAAAACACTTTTTATGTTCTAATAGTGCAAAGCAAATCAGGCCTTGCAAAAGACAACCTTTTCTGTCAGTCTGTTTCATAATACCCCATCTGCCAGCACAGGTTTCAGACAATGAACTGTATTTGTAACAAAGAAGAATGGCTTGTCTTATAAAAAGTCCTTAAATAAAATCTTTATTTGCACACCTGTTTAAAATTGTGAGCGCTGATGTCAGGTTCTGTACCATAAAGAAATCATTAATAATTTAAATGTGAATAGATTTCCTGTCAGTGACTTCAGAACCCTGAGACTGTGTGACTTTGGGATGATGAAGGTGACGGGGTGAATATATACAGTGTCTGCAGTTTTCAGTGTGAGTAAATTTCTCACCTCTTGACAGACAGCATCAGGTAATAAGACAGCAGGGTCTTTAACAGACCCTGTGCCAGTAATTTCAAGAAGGAAATGCACTGTGAATGTGCTTCAGAAATGAAGACTGAATATACTGCTGTACTGTTGTGAAATATGTATAGCACACCTTTGTTTTGGCCTAGGTTTGAAATAACTATGGAAAGGAAGATTTTTACTTTCACAAAGTATAACAGAGGAGCTACAGTGTGTTTTTCAAACACCCTGCACATATGGCTTTCCCTGCTTTAACACACCCGTTAATGGGCTTCTTAGTTGGCTCAAGAGAATTGGGAGCAGGAAAAACGATAAAATGTACTGATCAGGGGGCCTCCAAAGCCAGGATTGGAAAACCCTGTTCTAATGTTTAAAACTGTATTTGAATGTTAGAGTATTAAAAAAGGGTTAATATGTGCTTCAATCTGTGATGCCGTTTTCCCATTTATCCCATAGCGACAGTCTGAGTCTGACCTAATATATAAATATAGAAGGCTAATGATCTGACTGACTGGAGTTAATGTTTGTTTTCCATCTGTCTGACACTAATCTGACAGGGCAAAGCATGAGACGTGTTATGTAGTCTCATACACCATTAATGAGATTCATCCAAGCAGCTTTTAAGGCACATTGATCGACACAATGAAGGAAACCTTGAAAACTCTCTAACTATGTGTGAACTTTTAATTAGAGTTTTATTATTCATTTAATTTAATTACATTTTTTATACTCTGCATCAGAGAGGCAGGGATAAATGTGGCCTGATCATTACACACTAATGTTAGAGACACACATATATGTTCAACTGTAGTTAGGGATTAACCATGATACCATTAGATTGTGAGTGTAATGAAATGATGGTCAGTTGTGCTCTGCACACTACGTGTGTCTGTAGTTACATAGAGTTCTGTTCTTGTTCCTGCTATGTCTTCAAATGTTTTGACATAGCACCAGCCAAGGCAGTAGGACCACAGCAATGTGCTGCTGCCCTCTAATTTTCTTCCTGTGGCCTCAGAGTGCCTCTCAGTATAATAAAGCGAATTCAGGCTGCCTGTGATGATCCTAATTCCTTTTGATCACTGATGGGTTTAGCTCAAGCCTTGACCATCTAACCCAATATCTTATAGTAGATAGCATTCAGTGTGCTCGTTTTGGGTTGAGTTCCTCACTTAAGGCGAGCATGTGATATTGGTGGGAACAAACAGAGGCCTGATTTTTTTCTGATAATCTCAGGTTGCTTGCTGAAGGCATTTTGAGTAACGCATGCTTGTTTACTTGCTCGGTGTTCAGAAATGTTTGTAACTGAACTTGTACTAAGGTGTTCTTTTCCAGGACCAAAATATGGTCACCCTAGACTCCACAAATATGGATCCTGTAAATTAATGGAATAATTATGTGAACATGGAAGTCAGTGTTACAAAATAGCTCAGGTGATATATTATTGGTTAGTAAGGTCCAGTATTGACTTGTGTTTCTGTTCAAACTGCGAAGCTAGTCTTTTTTTAACTGAGTATTTTTTATTGGTTATGAAATGAATTTTGTTTTTATTTTTCTTTGTAGGTCGTGCGAGCACGGCTGGAGGAGCGTGGAGTCACTGTACGGGACGTGAGGTTGAATGGCTCTGCTGCCAGTCACGCCCTGCACCAAGACACAGGACTTGGCTACAAAGATTTGGACCTGATCTTCGGGGTTTCGCTGTCTGACGATCAGGCCTTTCGCCTGGTTAAGGACGTGGTACTGGACAGTCTTCTGGACTTCCTCCCCGAAGGGGTCAGTAAAGAACGTATCACGGCTCTTACGATGAAAGAGGCTTATGTACAGAAGTTGGTGAAGGTTTGTAATGACACCGACCGCTGGAGCCTCATCTCCCTCTCCAACAACACAGGCAAAAATGTGGAACTTAAGTTTGTGGACTCCCTGAGGCGGCAGTTTGAGTTCAGTGTGGATTCTTTTCAGATAGGCTTGGACTCCCTGCTGCTCTTCGACCGATGTTCAGAGACGCCGATGTCCGAAAGCTTCCATCCTACGGTGGTGGGGGAAAGTGTGTATGGGGACTTTGAGGAGGCTCTCAGCCACCTGCGCGATAAAATTATCGCCACACGCAGCCCTGAGGAGATCCGGGGAGGCGGCCTCTTGAAGTACTGTCACCTTCTGGTTCGAGACTTCCAGCCCAGGTCAGAGACCGAGATGAAATCGCTTCAGCGGTACATGTGCTCGCGGTTTTTCATTGACTTTCCTGACATCGGCGAGCAGCAAAGGAAGCTGGAGGCCTACCTCCAGAACCACTTTGCGGGCATGGAGAACAAGCGCTATGACTGTCTAGTAACACTGTACCACGTGGTCAACGAGAGTACAGTTTGCCTGATGGGACACGAGAGACGGCAGACATTAAATCTCATCTCCATGCTGGCGCTGAGGGTGCTGGCAGAGCAGAACGCCATTCCCACTGTTACGAATGTCACATGCTACTACCAGCCAGCCCCTTACGTACAGGATATTAACTTCAATAACTACTACATAGCTCATGTGCAGCCACTGATGCATGCCTGCAGTAACTCCTACCAGACTTGGCTGCCATGCAACTGACCAAGAGAACCGGCACCCAAAAGAATAACCTTGTATATCACCCCTCCCACCATCCTGAGGGGTGACATACAAACACAGTGAAAAGCCCAGGTTTTTTTTGTGAAAATGAGATTGTAAACTATGAAGAAACAAATGAAAAACAAACAACTCTGAGGTGGACTAATCATTTACTGCTGTATGTCTAAAATGAGCCAATTCTAATGCAAATTCTAGTGCATTCTCAGATGTGTTTTGCTGACTGGATGTGGGACATTTGGTCTTTAAATGTAGCAGTTATTATGGCTTGGATTTGCAGCATATTTTTCTGTTTATATACCATGTATACCAGGCTTTAAACTTAAAAAGACTATGTGAGTTTAAAGAAACAGGCTGCATTTTTGAGGCACCAATTTAGCTATACGTTGTTTCCTTTTGCCTGACTGTGGTTTCAATCAACCTTTACTTTCCTCTCTTTGTTAACGGACCAAAAAAGTTTTATTTTTGTTAAGAAGGGAATCTTTATTGTAATTCCAAGTGCCTGAAACAAACCGATGTACAAAACGTGAAAACTTTGTGTTCTCTTGATTTCCTGTCTCCTACATTCAAGCCTAAATCTTTATTTTTCAGGGACGGAGGCATGTATTTTCACATAATTAAAAAAAAGAGACTCAAATACATCCTGGAGTAGAATGTTTCATTATTTAAAGAAAATGTTACTTATATGTTTTAATGTTAACAAAAAAGCACCTTTCATTATGATATGAATGTAAATGAAACCTTTCACTAACAAATATGCTTGGAAAGCTGTGACACAGTTAAGCACTGGATGTGCACACTCTTTAGTTGAGGCATTGGATCCATTACAGGACCAGGACATAACCCATAAAGATCTTTTCTGAAGCACAATAGCTTCTCTTTCTAGTGTGACACGAAAGCCACCAACAAAAGCCTTTTTGTTCACCAGCCCATGTTTGCACTGGAGTCAGAATCCTGTTTCCTTCAGATTAATAACATGCTTGTTAAACATGTAACTCATTGGCAAGGTGGCCGATTCAACACTAGATATACTTGAGGGAATCCATGTTTAGGGCTTGTGATGTTTGAAAAGTTTGTCTAATGTAGGTGCCATATTTGAAGTAGAACTGATGAACATTAGAAGGGGAAGTGAGACTGAGGAGCCCAAATACTAGGCAAGGTTAATGTGCAAAATACAAAAACCAACCCCACAGTGTAGGGGCCATGTTCAAGGTAAATGCACTTCTTTAGGGAGAGAATGTGTTCTGCTTAATTGACTAAAGATTCAGCTACTCACAGCAGCCGGTTTTGTGTAAGTTTAACTCCTTTCAAATCAGGTGTACATTCCAATAGATAAGTTGTTAGGGAACTTCTTTTACCAGGTGAAAAGAACCGTGTTATTCTAGAACGTTGTCATTAACACTACTCTATTCATCACTCAATTTTCATTTTCTGTTTTGTCTTGAACTTGTTTACCACTTCATTCTTTCATTGACCTTTTGAAGCCTGCACCTCATATACATGAAGTTATAGGGAAGGTGCGATGTGCATTAGATACTACAGTTTTAGTGAATCCAACATTAAATGCAGGGACAAATTTGCATGTGTACTGCGGTTACATTAGGACATATTTTGTCCTGAACATGCTTTGAATAAAGATTCAGGATTCAGGGGTACATATGATGAGGAAATGCTATACAGGTATTTAGACCTGAACTATATGCCTCTTTTTATAGTCATTGATGAATGGAAAAAAGTAATTCTTTGTGTACAAGGAAGCATCAGGCCAGTGATTGCATATCCAGGTCTTGTTACAGTGAGAAAAGACGTTTGGCATGTATTTTTAGACACACCTCTGTACATTCTGTGAATTGGTTCTTTCCTGTAAAGGGCAGTGCTGTTCACTAATCTGTGTGATCTTAGAATGATGTCAACTATGTTATTTGCCTTCATGCCCATGTCTATTTTGTGACATCAATGTGAACATTTGTTCAAATATTTTTGCAGTGCAGACTGCTGACTCCATGTCATTTTTTCGATTTAGCCTTAATAGAATTTAAACATCACTTAATTTGTTACATTTTGTTTTGCTAAGTGTCCATTAGATTCAAGTTTAAAAGCAGCCAAACTGGAATTTCCTCATGTTAGATGGCTGTGAAGGAACACATAATGCTTAAATTACTGTTTGTTTGGACAAAAGGTGAAATTGTAGACAAAGATGGAGAACATTAGGAATAGAATTGGAGTCTCTCCAGTCATTCAGGCTTGAATAACACTCTACAGACCCTGGTCATTTGTTTTGCATTGGAATGAATGCTGGCTGCAGAGTTAATATAGACCCAGACAATAGAAAGTAAATTGGAACATGCAGCAACAAAATGCCAAACATATAGTCACAGAATTCAGTGAAACGACCCCATAATGATGGGTTTTGTGTACCAGCTGGACTATTATGAGAATGCTTGGCAGTTCAGAGTGCTGCAGAAAAGTAAAAGTGTACCGTCTGTCTACATGACCATTTAAGTTTGGGTTTGTTTAAATTACTGAATAGATTCAGAAATCTGGATGAAGTTAAAAAATGCTCTAGTGCGTGAGTCCTCTTTAAGCAAAGTCTACTGACAACATGGACATGACTGTTGTGCGTCATTAGCAACCCAGCTGACTAATTCCTGAGGCCTGTGGTGTCCTGAGTAGAGCACAGATTCAACACGTAACATACAATTCTGCGAGCAATGATATCTGATGGATGATAAAGGAAAGACATCACAATTCCAAGAAGTGAAATAAATATAATAACAAAATGAGCTCAAGGAGATCACAAGTATCAAATCTCCAGTTAATGCTATATTATTTACTTTTAAATGAGCATTATTACTCTGGAAAGTAAACCACAAAAATAAACCTGCTGTGAGTTGAACATCAGCGTTAAAGTCATCTGCATTCCTAATTTTATTTCTATCGACTGAAATGCAACAGAGTGTTGTAACTTTAAAGCAGCAAACAGTTATGAAACAGTGATTGCAATGAATAGCCTTATTGATGAGATGTTGACTTTGGACTCTTCTTTATCATTAGGAATGTTGTGTATGTCCTTTGATACACATGGAGGCCTTGCGGAACTTGAGCGACTTCCATTGAGGTCATGAAGAATGGTAGTATTTCATGGTGGATGTGTTGGAAGAAAATGAATGTCATATCCATAAAGAAACCGTGATTCATTTTTAGCACATAGGTTGAGGCAACCTATTTGAGGGGTGAGAGGGCAGCAGCTGCGGCGGGGGAGAGTCTGGAGTGCACTTGGCTGCTTATTCCATGGTGTAAGGCCTTACATTATTAGATAAGCTCTAAAAATACTCACCCAGTTATGAGACTGACTGGGGTCACAGAGTCCTTGAAATAATACTTACTACTGCATATGATGTCTCTGTCAAAGCAATGGATTTCCTCTTCCTCCATCTGATGATCCATTGGCATATTGGCACACCGAAAATAGTTACTTAGTAATATCTGTTATGAGATGCACTGATACATGTAAGGCATATGAAGATAATATATTGGAAAGCAAACAAAAAATCTAAATAGAAAAAAATCTATAGAACTATAATCATGCCACACACATACACCAACACACACACACTGAACCTGTGAAAAACAGGTGCCATTGATTACAGATGATGAGTTGGTGATCAGTACACTGGTGGTGCTGAATGCTGAGGGGTAGTGGTTGGAGCACCTTTTTCTAGGCATCTTATATATTTAGGCAATATGCAACCTGTCACAATAAAACATGTATTACCATTTAATTAGTTTTATCTTCTTAATATATATGACACATACATATTTATATATATATAACCTCCCACTCTTATGTGTTTCAGCAGTGGCTGTTTGAGTCCATCATGATTTTCGAACCCAGCAATAAGACACCTGAGTGGAATGAACCTTTGCTGTTTAGGGCAAGCCCAAGCATAAACTACCAGCACAAGGATAAGGGGGTGTGGCACACCTCACTGTCAGCCATACAGCTGTGTGTGTGTGTGTGTGTGT
>JBBKCR010000006.1:13162955-13183106 GCA_037577295.1 Ladigesia roloffi | reverse complement strand
TAAGTGTCTTGCTCAGGAACTCAGTGGTGGTATACTGAAGGTAGAATTAGAACCCATGGCTTCTTGGTCCCGAAGTAAGTATCCTCCCCACTAAGCCACCACCACCCCTACACGTGACTAACTCTGTAATTAACAATTTTATTACATATAATTTTTTTGTGCGATGTAAATCATTGAATAAAAAATAACAGTTAGAACTTTTAAGATTTCCCTTCTGTCATTTCAGATTATATCTATATTATCTGACCTGGTATATGGATTTTCTTGAAGGGCAAGGTCAAAACTCAACTGGTAGAGGGAGACACAATGACAAAGTAAGTGTGAGGGTAGGAAGGACGGGCAAAGTCATAGTATCTCTTCCAACTTTCATACTCCTTTCCCAGAGGGGAACCGGAGCACTGCATTCCACGCATTTCAGCTCGCTGACAAACAATCCCAACTTTATCCCCAGCACGTGGACCAGCTGAATGGGGGCAGTGTCTGGGCTGCAAGCTGGAGTTTACCCAGTGGGGGGGTAGAGCTACTGCCTGCTCGCCCAAGCCCCAGTACCCTATTCAGCTTCCGCACTCCCAAACCAAACACATGCCTACGTTAGGTGCCCCAGTAGGCCTGAAATGCACGGAGAGCACTCTGGTTTGCAGATGGGCCGTCAGGGGCCAAGGGCAAACATCCAGTGAAATGAAGCAAGTGAGGAACAGAGAGGAGGCATCTAATGAAAGCTGGGATTGATCATAGAGTAATTTCTGGGACTATATAGTACATTCTTTGAAGCAAAATGAAGAACTTTGGCTTGATGTTTCTTTAAAAATCCTGTTTTTTATTGGGAATGAGACATCCTTTGCAGAACCATCACATAATACGAAAGTTTTACTAAGTAAGTTTTTCCTAGAAACATGCTGTGTAATAAAGTAATTGAAATGATATCTATACCTAAATAATATGGTTTCTTTTTTGTACTTTTTAGTTTTCTCCTCTCCCATAAAATATTTGAACTATTTCTGTGCATTTGGATGGCTTAGCTTTATGATTAAATGTGTCATTTTAATTATAATGTGGGTTACGATTTGGCCAGGGAAACTCAGTCTGAATCTGGTAATGGTAACTTAGGTAGAATATCATTCTAAAACACTGGTAGTGGCGACCAAGGCGGCTCTTCCGCTACAGACGTGGCATACGTTTATGCTGATGAGGCAGAGAGAAAACAGAGCGCTCCCTCAGTCTGTCTGTATTTACAGTATCTGTGGATCCACCCATCCCTTATCCCCCATCCTGCCCAAGGCCAGATGAAAGCTGTGGGCTGTTCTGAACAAGGCCAGATGTTCAGGTGGGGCTTTTGGCCACAGAGATGCTCTGCTGGTTGTCATCTCACCCCACACATGTGCTTCTTGTGTGAAGTCTGTGGGGGGGGTTAGCGAATGATGTTATCACAGCTTGTTTCCCAGGCTGAGACCAATGGCCTATGGGGGGGTTTTGCAGTCTTATCTGCAAAACTGTGAGCGCCGACATAGACTTTTCCAAGAAGAGGGAGCGGATATCATGGTCCAGCTCACAGAGCAGCCCACTGTCTGCTCGAAGAGTGTGCCATTGTCTGGATTTTACTCCTCACTGTCTCCTAGGCCAAAGACTTTATGGGTCTTGTGGAGGCTAAAGTTTTTTCCTCGCTGACAAACAAAATAAACACAACCCCAGGAACACACTCACAAAGCGCTGCCTCTATAAATAAGCACCCTGTAAGCCACATAAAATTGTTTTAAAGCACAAAGTGATTCAACAACATCTGCCCCATTTCGCAATTAAAACATTTTTATGGGAACATTCAACTCAACAGTGCTTCATATCAAACATGTGTGCGACATTTATCCTCCCACATCTACTCCGAGATTATTCTTCATTAATTTCATTTGTTTACTTTCATGTTGTTTAAATATTTATTTCTTCCTGATGTTCATTTTCCTCCCCATTTTTCTTTGTCTTTTTTGGTTTGTCATTTTATTTGCAATTTTTGCCAATGTTCATTTCATACAAAGATTAAAACCCATTTCTTTGACATATTTACAAGACAATATGGCATGGATTGTTATTTCTATACAGCTTAGCGTGAAGCACTTTTGTTTGGTGTATGTCAAAAGTCAAAATCACAACACCAACATCAGCTGAAACCCCATAATGCAGCAGTATTGCTTTATGAATTAAGGATGCTTAATGCTGCTGAAATTGCATATCTGAATCTAATTTAGCCTATGAGGAAAATCCAGCAAAGTAGATAATATTACTCAGTATTAACTTGCTTTATATGCAATGCTGTCATCTCTAAAAGAGTCACATTCATATTTTATTAAATACATTATGAGTGTATGTCTCATGTGAGAATGACTTGAATTCGGTTTTACAATCAGTCAAAGCTATTGTTCTTCCATCTTAAATATGGATCTGCAGATACTGAACACAAGAGCTATAAAGAGGTAAATGGAACTCAGTGGCTTCATATTTGGTTTTATGTTATATTGTTACGATTTATTTTACTGTAAAGATCTTAAAGATCTTATTACACCTCTTTGGTCAAAGTCAAGGCTGCTGAAAGCACTTAACAAATAATTGTGATGGATAGACTCTTCCATAATTTAGGTGCTATTAGTTCAGGAATGGTAATGAAAACAAGCAATTTTGGTCCCCTGTCTCAAAACCAAAGATGAGGATGATCGGTTCAACCCTGCTCTGTCCTTGATGAGAGAAACAGGTCTGCTGAAAGTATCACTTTACTCTGGTGATGGAAAGTTAATGCTGGAACAAAAGGCCCTCTGTGAGTCGGTACCCTTTTGGGGTGGTCCATAGTTTGAGCAAGGAAATAAAGTATCATTTGTTTTCATTTTGACAAATTGCACAAATGGACAATCAACTGAATGTCCTGAAATATCGGCTGAACTACTCAAACAACCAATCATTGGTTTTACTCTTTTTCTGCCTTGTGCATCGTTCCACTTTTCCATTATTTATATTACACAGTAAGAGGAAAGGATATGGAACTAAAGGATTCTGAAGAGTCAGGGGTGACTGAGAAAAACACATATGATGTGAAGTGGAAAGTCATTTAGCATATTCAGCAAAGTCAAGTACTCTGAAAAAATAATCCATTTAGAAAAAATAACTTTGGTGTCACTTTTATGATGACAAATCCCTCTCTCTGTCTCTCTCTCTGTCTCTCTCTCTCTCCCCCGTGCCACTCACACACACATACACAATCTCACAGGCAAATAATTATCTTTTATAAGGAATTTCTGGGCTCCTGTTTAATCATGACATTTAATTTAGCCAAAGCAGTATTGTCTTTTTTAAAGTCGGATCATTTAAAACAGATGCACTGTATCATTGCCCAGTCTCTGACAATATTAAATCTTAATTTGATTTTATAATAAACCTTACATTCCCCTGGATGGATGGGATTTTTCTTTTCTTTTTTTTAAATTGAGCCTTCTTCCCTTTCCAGTTGCCGGCTTAAGTCTTGACCGGGAAGGAGATTTGGGGCTGTCAACTGGAATATTTTCTTTGGCATTTTGCTGGATTTTCCAGAGCTCTGAGCTAAAGTGCTGACCCGAATGGGAATAGCAGAATGAATACTCTGTAAATTTGTTGCTTCTGGAAGTTGTTTTTTTTTCTGCAAAACAGCTTCAGCTTCATAATGTTAGACATAAATATGTGTAATAACACTTTTAGTACCAGTTTAGGGCATTGTTGTGCTTTGAGAAACAGTTTGACTCCCATAAACTATGCAGTGTCAAGACGTTCAGATGATGATGTGTGGAGGCATAATCTGAAAGCAAAACACCATCACATTTCAAATAATTCAAGAAGTTTGAAATGAGGAAAAACTACTGAGCACATTTTTTTTCTCACTACAGTTACATCCAACCCCAGATTTTACAAACAACTGTTCAAACGACTTCACATTATCTGACACATTTAGACTTCCACAACCCTGAAAGAATCACTATTAAAGTATCAGTTATGTCTGAGGCTAGAGGAGGTTTTAGAAGCTGTATCTTTATTTAATTCATAGAAATGTTTTAGATGGGTAAATGTACTCTAAAACAAACTTAGTAGAAGATACCTCCGGATTCGTTTGATGCTCCAAATGTGTAGTGTAGTATAGTGCATAAGTACAAACTGATTCCTCATCAATGATCCCCCCATGAGAGTCCTTGGGCAAGACTCCTAATGCTGCATTTGCCTCCATCTGAACCATGTTGCACTAGATAATCTGCTTAATGCATACCTGTAAATGTCCAAAAATCTATTCAAATGCACAACCAAAGCAAAAAAACCATGAAAGCATAAACTAAAAACTAAAAATAACTCCTAAAATAAGACTTTGTCTTGGAGAAAGATTTTGAGCTAGCACTTACAGAGAGGTATTAAGATCTTGCTTGTTGTATTATCCAGAAAAGGTGACCCAGAAAACAGAAGGGTGAGAAGAATATACACTTCCTAGAGTTACTATAAACAAGATTTTATCCCCGGTCCAGTGGTTGGCCAGCCAGTATAACATCGCGGATAAAATCTACAATATCCATTAGTGATAAACATTCATAAACATGAAACATTCCTAAGGACAATGAACAGTTCTGGTTGTTTTCTTTATTAATGCAACTCTTCCTCCATTTGATGAAACATGACTATGAGGACTAGCAGCAGTTACGGCTGACAAAGTGTTTTCTGCTTCTCTGCTTAGTTGCTTCATCTAGATTCGTTTAGGCTGATTTGGAAAAGAGTTTCAACAAATTGACCATGAATGTGAGTCACACGCCCTCCTCTCTCTCAAACCTCGACCCCCTTGGCTCCTAAAAGGGGCTGTGGGGTGGACAAAAAGATCATTCATGAACGGTGGAAACCCCAGGATTACTTCTGAGCCCCTGTGGGCTGCTTCTGTTCTTGTGGGCTGAGCACGTCTGTGTTTAGCAAGTGACCCAACCAACAGGCCCAATCACCTTCCGTGGGCCTCTCTCTGATGACATCACCACTATACCTTCACTTTACTGGCCATTTCCTTCTGACCTGACAATGACCTTAGAGTCCTCTGAAGGGGTTTTTCCACTGGAGAGTTTGGATAAGGTTTCCCAGTTTCCTCCAGGCTGCTGGAACCTCTCGCACCATCTATAAATCTTATGAGAACTTGAAAGGGCAGCTCAAAAAATTCTGGAAGCCCCTAATGCTTCCACTTTTATTGGTACCATTACAGTTACAGCTTGCGCTGTTTTTTGTTTCCGCACTGTCTAGCACAAACCAAAGCCAGGTCAGTAGGTAAGGACTCAGAAACATGAAACGAATGTAAACATATCAACATATTACTCAACTATGCACTTCAAACTGGAACACTGTTTAAGCCAATGAATGAGACTGGAGTACAGCAAAGTTTCATCTTACCGAAAGCTAAAAGGCTTTATTTTGGCATAGCTGAAACATTTCCAGATAGTTGTGTAAGCTTCTAAACCTGCTCCAGTTAGCTTAAAGCAAAACTTTGCCAATCACCATGGTTATCCACCTAACGCTCAAGACGCTGAGTGACGTTACAGGGAAATCATTTTCTCATCAAAATGTTGGTACAGTCAAGTTTATGAACAAAGGCCCATGGTGATATGGAAGTTTGTTTATAGAACTATAAACACTGTAAAGAGGGACAGCTGAGTTGAGCTAATCTGATTATAACAGTGAGACAAGCCCTCTGTAGACAATCAATCCAGTTTAGGATGAGTAATTCTCTCTGTTTCTGGCCTGCAGCAGTTCCTGTGCTACACAAACACGTTTCACTTCCTCCTGAGTGGAGAGGTATCATTAGGAACTTAAATAATTCAGGGCTCTAGTTGTCTCTCAATGGTGTTGATTTGTCAACAAAAGGGGGGGGGGTCTTTCTGGTGCTGTTAATTATGGTCAGAATTATGTGTGATTATATGTGGAACTAATTTTTTTGACAATCACAGCTATAGCCCAGGATGCCCAAGCCAAATGACACCCCTGTATAAGTGATTGTGCCAATGATGTTCAGAGCGTAGTAGTTTACAAAAAATGGTAAAATGTGATTGATGTCTTGATCTGGCAACAAAGTGCAGCAACACATCACAATAAATCATTTTATTTACATTACAGTTCATTGCAGTTATTTACATTGCATTGTATAAAAACTTTTGCACTTATTTGTACCATTAAATTATGTGAGTTTTATTTATAAATGTATATGGTTGTCTGTCCATGTATATCATGCACATGTGGATGTGATTCTTGCAACAGTTGTGAATGTAACCACTACAGCACAAATGGAAAAAAAAACTTTCAACTACCTTAAAATGTGAGCAATCTGTGAAATCATCTAATTCGGCTAATATGAAACTCATTTGATCAAAAGCCTCAAATGCATCCATTCTTCAAATGAAAAAGTCTTATTCAAAGCAAAAGCATGCACATTGATATACCTTAAAAATAGTATATTAATATAAATAAATAGTTTTTTATGATATTATTTATATAAATAATATTTCATTTGACTGACCGAAGTACTGACATGATTTTTCCTTTGTACCTTCTGGAAGGTTTTATAGAAGTAATGAAGAAATAAAGAAATATGTGGTAAGATTACATTTCCCAGGAGTAAATTAAAGTAATCCAATGACAGTTTGAAAGAAGTGATGAATAATGCCTCCAGCCATTGCTTGAAAAGTTTAAAAATATTATGTTTGTAGGTGGCTTAGACTTTCATCTTCATTACTCAAAAGGGGGTCGACCCTGACATGCACCTTCAAAAGTGACAAAACACCTTTAATGTCCCTACAGCTTATGTAAGCGCAAGCGACACTTAATTTAAAGGATAATTAGGGAGGAAACGATTTAGTTAATAAATACTTGCCAGATAGGCTCAAGAAAAGAACTCATGAAGAGATTACTCCAGGCAGCATCCTGAAGATGTTATGCTGTGTTTGGATCTGGAGAAGCCTTTGTCGGCGCCAGATTTAATGCTATTATCTCATTTTGTTTCTCACAAACTAATGGAGGAATGAGTGAAACGAGGCTTGTAGGTAAGTAAACACTTTAAAGTAGACGCCTGGAAAAGTGTAGGCCATGTAATGGGATTGGGATGTGCTCACAAAGGATTAGTGGCAGACAAGCAAGGAAATGAGAGCAAGCAGAGATTTGCACACTAACACACTTTTCTCATTAGGAATCTTGTCAAGGAGGACGCCAGTTGAACTGATATAAATGTGAGGGAACCTACACCATGTGAAAGCCCTTAGATGGAGTCTAATTCTGGATTGTCAGCGAGTACATAATGCTGTATTACAATGCAAAATAAAACATTAAGCTTTCTAGCTTTGCAAAATCAAGGAATTTATTCAGCTACCGTTTCCTTACTCCTCCCCATCTGCAGTTGGAGTATTTTGAGACTCAACTATCAGAATGTGTGCTCAATTCCTGCGTGTGTTCAGATAGAACTATAATCAAGAGTAATGCTGTTTTTGACTGGAGGTTCTAAAAGAGCACTGCCAGAGCAAGTGGCTCGCAGAGTTATGTCATGGTGCTTGGGTGGCCCAAATCCTCAGCAAATATCACTTCCTGCAGGTTCTATTTAAATGTTTGCGGTGACAAACTAACCAAAAACCATCTTTAACTCAGTAACTGTAAATACTCCATAAACCAACGGTAGCTGTGCATACCATGGAGACCCAGCCTAGCCATTTTGCTGGGTTTTATTAGAGAGACACACAGTGCCTAAAAAAACGGCAGTACAGTGAAATCATTCATTTTCTGGTCTGATGTAATCTCAAAGCCTCCATAACTGCCTCAGCATGGCGTCTTTGGTTTGTAATTGGTGGAAACATCGCAGGCCCCTGAAAAGATGCAGTAGATTAGGGCTTGCAACTGGTAGATGCATTATCTTGCCATAAAACTGCAGTGGGAGGTCATCAAGAATAAAACCAAGCTGTGGCTTTATGTGGCCTAGAAAACTAGGCTTTGAAGGCAAATTTCGCTTGTTGCTTGTCTCCTGTTCTGGAGAACTGGTTGGAGCTGCTGACTGATGTGGGGTGAATAATGATAGATCTCTTTCCCACAACCCGAAACCTGCTGTAATTCGGCTCTTTTTAAATATATGTTGATGCATTTAAATTGCTGCATTCATCCAAGCAGAGAAACTCTGAACAGAGCGTATGTTGGGTCAAGACGGCACTGGAGGAGGAAAGGAAGTAATAGATGAAAGTAGGGTCCTCAGTGCTCACGGTGATTACCTGTAGAGAAAATTATTTTGTGTGGAATAAGGTGTTGGAAGAAGTAAAAGTGGCTGGTTGAGAGTTCATTCTTCAAACTGTTTTTTAAATTACAATAATACATTCACATACACTGCCCTAGAAGGCCAACTTTAAACCCCATAAATAAAACTTTATTGCCTGTAAGTATTCTAAACACTCACATCTATGAGCTTTAACATCAAAACAATAACCATATGCAAACATATGACACGAGGGTGCAAACAGAACCAGGCCATGGATATGTAAAGAAATCAAAAGTTTGGCTGCTGTTCTTAAAAAAAAACAACAACACAATGTACGCAGACAAAACAAAATTTGCACACAAACACACATCTGTCGTGAGGAATCTTGTCAAGGAGGACGCCAGTTGAACTAGTATAAAATAAGGTAGGGAACCTACATGAAGTGAAGTCTTAGGTGGAGTCTAATTCTGGATTGGTTCATAATGCTGTATTACAATGCAAACTATTGACAAAAACTGAAGCTTTCTAGCTTTGCAAAATCAAGGAATTTGTTCTGAATGTTTCTCACTGATAAATTATCCCAGCCCAGTGAGACTGAAATGTAAATATCGTAGCTTATTTAGTGTGCCCTCTTTAATTTTGTGGTCTATCAGTGGAGACGAGGTGCTCGCTGACGCTGGATAATGCCTTTGATGGCATGCTTGCCAAGATGCACAACGCCTCCCAGTAACCTTGGCAAAGGGAGGCAGTGCTTATGCATGAGTCTGTCAACACTTCAGTCAATCCTCTCCTGTCTGCATGGATAGCAGAAACAAACAAACCTTGACCTCCACTTACATCCTTCTGTGTTCAGGGGTGGTCAAATCCTCTTTACCTCTCTGCTGCCCTTTAGGGTCGGCAGAGACAGGTGGAGGTGAACATTACCTGGACTACGCAGGTGCCAGTTTCACAGCTTTTTGGACATTGTCATCCATATAGTTTCAAAGGCATCTCAAAAAAAGGTACTGAAGCATTCCTAGGAAAAGATTTGACAGGGATGGGACTAATGTGACCCCATCAAAGTCTGGATGTACTTTTGTCACCAATGTGCCCTCAACACCTATTGTGACTAATTTTAGATGTTAAATGTAACCATAAAAATGCATTTTGAAAAGCAACAGAGAGGACATCTGGTTTCCAGGACATTTCTTGACACGAATATGAGGAACATCTAAAATGTCCTCTACTATATCAGACTGAGGCAGCTCTGCTTTTCTAATGTCAAAGTTAAAACCAATGTTTATTACGTTAATAAAGGTGTCAGCTAAAATAGTGTTACAATGCATTATCAGAATTTGTGGTTGTGGTGAGAGGGAGAGTGATACTTCAGTGAGTTTGTTCAATTATAATTATAGTGAAATGAGCTGAAGGAAGACACACTGATGTATATGATAGTTGTTAGTACACAACACACAAGTTGGGTCACATGTTATGAGCAGTTTAGGGTTATGGAAATGAAACATATACCACTGGACAAACACTAGTAACAGAAGGAAGCTAAGTCTTTTTTTCTTCTTCCTTTTCTTCTTTCTATCCTTACCATTTTCATCAAATACCATGAGTGATGTCTACCAGAACACACATAATGGCTGACACGTCACACATTTGCCTAAGGAAAGTGTATCTATACATGTGTTCAGAAGCACTAGGATGTAGCGTAGACTCTTTGATAGCAGTGATCTTGGCACCTTTGACTCTGGTCAAAATTAAAAACAATAACCATCTCCATATCAGTTGTAAAAAGTATACGGCAGTGTCACGGTGCTATTGAACTTGAGTTGTTTTTTTTAAGACTAGGAACACTCCCTCCGGTGATATATATATTAAAGGTGGGAGGAATAACTGTGAGGAGGATTTTTGGAGTTTTATTTATTAGATTTTGAGTGCAGAGAGAAGGCAGAAAGCTAATGTAACTACTTTGAAGCTCAGTGTCTTAAAACAGCTGTAAAACTGTCTTGAAATTATTTTTACATGGGGGATCGGATTACTCTAATAACAGAAATGACTCATCAGAGGAGAAGGACACAAGCTAAAAGTTAAAGTTAGTAAGTTGACTACGTACATACTTGACTTTAATTTGTTTGTTTTTTTGGCTGAAAGGATTACAACTTGTCTTGTACTTTTTGTGCTCAATAAAAAAAACATTAAAAGTAATAAGAAGTCATGACAGAGAATTTATTTTCCTTTGTTGTTTCGTTGGCTTTGATACTAAACTCTATTCCAAAAGTGAAGCAGAAATGTTAATCTTCCATCTTAAACCTACACAAACAATGCTTAAGGCTCATAGTTTTCCAGACTATGCCTAGAAGTAGCCTTACACAGAATTAAACAAGCCTTTATATTGCTAGTCTTCAAGTCGAAGAGATAAAATGTAACATCCCTTTTTACATAAACAGTTCAGATACAGCAAAGCAGTAGCAAGAATGAAGTATTTTTACATTGCATAATTTTGTGTGTCTTAAGTTAGAAACTTAACATTAGGTTTGACATTAAAATCCCAGCTATATCATCATCGTCCAGCCCCATCTGTGTCAGCGGGTCTATGTTGCTCTTTAAGATGAGCATGTAACCACTAAAATGTATTTTTGTTCATTTAGCTGGAACAATTCTGCAATGTACAAAATGGCATTTTATGTAGTTACGTGATATAGGGAATGCATAGAATGCACTACAACACCTACCTCTGAAACAAGAATAGTATAAAATATTATAAAATAATACAAAGGTCAAGTGAAGTGATAATCATTGGTGTGATCATTTGCAGCTGTCAAACACGTTAATGGGAACAAGGAACAAGATGACAGATAAGAGTGGCAAGTTAAGATGAAAGATAAGAGTGGCAAGTTCATGTTAGGAAGGTAAAATTTTAGTTCTGTACTGCAGCACAGCAGAGGCTTTAGAAGTGCACAACCTAAAATCCCACAAAGCCATTTAAATGCTGTACTGAGGTACAGTCCAGTGGAGGACAGAGTGGTTGAAGATCACGCTGATTAGTGACCTCACGCTGCCACCTACTGTTTCAGCTGTGATACATCAATCAGTTTCATGTGTTGGCCTCCATCGCAGTTAGTTTACTCTCGTAATGAAGAAATCTTTCCAAGAGCACCCGCATACGGTGTTATTTTATTTTGGTTAAAAAAAACAGCATAAAAATGCTTATTTTTAAAGAGCAAACCTTAAATATTCCCAAAATATGTTCCCAAAACAGTTTAATTTAATTTTAACTAATTTTAATACAATACCTTTAAGGACAATATAAAGGTAAGCCCATACAGACTGTGCTGTATCTCATGCACAGGCAATTTCTTTGGTATGCACAGTTTTTTTATTAAATATAAACCGGTAAATACAGTGATAAATTAGTGTAATTTTTAGTAATAAAAATACATTAAAATGTTGGGGCGAGCACCAAATATCTTTGTAAAACCAGGGGGTACTGTATTTCCATGGAGTTGTAACTCTTTGATAATTTTCATAGTATATTTATTTCTATTTTTGCATATTACTACTCTTGTATATTTATATTTGTATATTTGAATCATTACCTAGTAATTAGGGAACTGCCCCTGTGATCATGGTTATAAGTCTGAATCCCAGTAATGCCAGTGGCACCACTGAGGTACCTGGATAAAGTACACATACTACCCCAGCCCTCTGTTGGTGGCTGCCCGCTTCTTCACTTAGTGGATGGGTTAAATGCAGAGAAAAAATTTCACATTGTTCACAGTGTGTGCTGAGCTGTGGAGTGTTCACATGTGAATATAAGGGTCTGCTTTAGAGATCAACATGTTTTATTGTTATGCTGGTGGCAGGACTGGACTGTTTGTGACTGATTAAAACCTCTTACTGAGATTATTTTATTTTAAAGAAAAAGTGCATAAGAAAGGGAACAGCCCAAGGCTTCAGCTAACAGGTAGCAAGTGCAATTTCTCAGAAAGTCACCTGTGTTTTATTTGACACTATTTAAGGCTACTTATTTTACTTATTTTATTTGATAATACTTAAGGCTACTTATTTAATGTGATAATGCCTAAATATTTATTTATTATTATGAAAGATATTGTTATATCTGCTTCAATTATTATTTAACAATAATAACATTTCGGTGTGAAAATGTAAATAAGCAGTCCGGCAGCCCCTAAATCCTCCGGTGAAGCAGTCCTCTAACATATTGAGCTGATATTTGACACCACGCTGCCTTCTGCTGGGCACTTTATGAAACACCTGTTTAGCTGTAGTTCTGTCTTTCTTTTTTTTAGCTCACAGGCAGTTTTCCTCCAGCACCACGGTGCAACACAAGAACAGAACACTACAAGGGCACAGGAGAGTGCATAATAATCACAAGAGCAACAAAACAACTTGACAAAACAACATCTAGTACAATCAACAACAGCTACAGTACACATCTGAATGAATAGAGTATTATGTGTGAAGCGTCCATTTTTCAAATGTAAACACACCACAGCACAAAATAATTTCTCCAAGTGAAGCAGCAGGCAGGAACCAGTAACACAGAGAAGCGTGAGCGGACCTTAGCTTGCTCAATGGTAACACAGTTATGAAACTCACAGTCCTGTGATTCGAACCCACAACCTTCCAATCACAGTCAAAACTCCTTAACCACAAGGCCACCAACGGTCCTTACATTGTAATACAGATCCTTCTAGGCGGGTTGAGGGTGAAAAATGCAGAACAAATAGTTACATGTTCAAAAATGCAGAACATAGGCAGGAAGGACTAAATGTAATTGTGCTGAAACAGAAGCAGCAGGACAGAGAATTTGCAATGTAATAAACTATAGGATTTACAGACATGTGAGGAGAGTATTGACAGAGGTGGAAAAAACACACTTTTACAAAACTAGCAGTGTCTTATGGCAGGATTTTTTTGCTCCAAACTCCGTTCAATGTGGTCTAAACTGGAGCAGTCTCTGACACTCTCACTATTCTTAGCCCCTGGCCCTAGGCCAGAACATTTTGACTGACAGGTGTTCGGGCCCCGCCCCCCTCGGCCCTGACGGACAGCCAGAAGCGAGTTCAAACTGGGAACAAAACTTCTAACATTTCTCGAACTCGTACATTTTTCGTACATGCCACAAAAACATCGATCTACATCGACCTTCTGCTGAACGCGTGACTCCATGCTCACACGATGACCCGAGAGGAGGAGCTGATACGGATTGCTAAAAAGCTAGACAAGATGGTGTCTAGAAATAACATGGTGAGAGATTTCGCTTCTACTTTGTTTGTTTACGTCGCTATCTTGAGTTTTCCACGTGTTGCCTTAGTTCCTTAGTTTCTGCTGCTCTTTCTTGCACGGCGGTGATCTGCAGTGCGGGCTCCTTTTCTCTGTTTTGCCGCTAAATGAGCGGCAAACGCTTCGACACGCAGCTGCCAGAGAAGCAAAGGCTCAACAGGTGTCTGCCCACGGAGTGTCGACCACTCTTCAATACCCTCTCGGGGTCTCCGAAAACCAACTAGCAAATGCAGAGCCAGATACTTTGCAGCGTGCATGAGATGTTTTTTTTATCTTTCCTACTGAATAAACTTTGCACGTTTCCTGAATGCAGTTAAACGGCACAACAAGGTCGCGGAGGCGCGGTCACGCAGAAGTTCAGACTATTGAAATCTGAGAGAAGAAAAGAAAACAAGAATGAATGACTGTTAACCCATTAATGCCCAATGTATTGTATTACATATATATAGATCAATATAGAAATAGTTTAACATGACGTCAGTCACTAGAAAACAAGAATGAATGACTGACTGTATGTTTACCTATTAATCTCTAAAGTTATATATATATGTGTGTGTATACAAATACATCACAATATAAAAATAGTTTAACATGATTGGGATAACGTCAGTTTGCGTGTTAACGCAAATCAAAAGTCTAGAAAACAAGAATGAATGACTGACTGTATGTTTACCTATTAATCTCTAAGGTTATATATATGTATGTGTATACCAATACATCACTACTCCATTTTGACCATGGCTGTTATGATAAATGAGATACTGGTCCATTGTTCTTTCTTTCTTTCCACACAGGAAGGTGCTCTTGATCTGTTGAGAGAGTTGAAAAACTTCAACATGACCCTCAGGTTACTCCAGGTAAGGACAGTCAAGGTGTTGCCATTAGTAAGGGTAAAAAGAAATGTAAGATTATATTAAATGATGAGCTCATTTAGAGCTTTGTAACTGTTTGACCACAACATTCAGTGTTCTTCATTTCACCACAGGACACCAGGATTGGCATGTCTGTCAATGGAATACGAAAGCATTGTACAGATGAGGATGTCATCTCCCTTGCAAAGATTCTTATAAAAAACTGGAAGAGACTTCTGGGTACGATCTAGCCTACTCATTTATCCTGTGCTCGTAAATGTTCTTTGCATGAAGCAAGGCTTTACGAAGATATATTGCTTAAATAATAATGTAAAATGTGTTTTTTTACAATTCTGTTAGAATCTTCCCATTCTCAGAAGGATGAAAGACCAAACGAGTTGAAGAATGGGAGTGACTCAAGTAAACAAACACAGTCACCCAGTGGGCCTTCCCCTGACAGAGAATCAAGGTAAGCCAAGGAATAAAGCACAACAGGACAAACATGAAGGTTTCAGGTGAAAATGAAACCTAAGTTAAATGCAGAAGTTGGAGTGCCCCGGGTCAAATGACATGTTTACTAACTGAAAATAAGGACATATTCTCCATCGAGAACATATTTCTGCCGTATTTAATGCACAAATACAGTTTATGTGTAACATATTGTGAAAATGTGAGGGCTGTACAAAAGAAATTGCACATTTGGATATATTTTTTCTTTCAGCACGTTAAACTCATGCATTAAATTAAAGTTGTGCACTAAACATCCTACACTAAACATCCTACACTAGGAGTTTGCATTTTAAAAAGGTAAAACGTTGACATGCTTCATACCAGCAGAATGTAAACTGTCTTGCTGTCTGGATACAAATCCTGTCCAATCTAATCTGTTTACCTTGTCAGCCAAAAGCCCATTTTAGACTCTCACAAGAAGCTCCCTGATAAGCCTCAAAAAGAGAGAAAAGATGCTGAGATAAAGAAAGAAATTCAGGAAAGTGATCTCAAAAAGGAGAAACGCCTCAATAATCATGCAAAGGATAGGTGAGACATTCCCATTTCTGTGTAGGCATTGGTTCATTTATCACTGAAACAGAGTCAAAAGAATCAAGGGTTCTTGTGTTCTGTAGGAAGGATGATTTCAACTCCAGCGTTGTTTCCCGTTCAACACTGCCCCTTCCTACTTCTCCTCCTAAGTGTTCATCAGTAGAAGTGAAGAGGGAGAGGTTTGAAATGTGCATGACGTTCAAAATGAGCTTGACAGATCCTCTCCGGTTCTAATGCTTTAACACAATGTATCTTTGCCTGAATGCATGTATTAAAGTGTTCCGTCTTTATCAGGGATTTCTGTCAACTGAGTGCACTAAAGGTTAATAATGAGATTGATGCAGATCCAAAGGGAAACATGGGTAGGGGGAATTTGGAGGCTTTTAATGTCTCAGAACAAAGACGAGATTTGCAAAATGGTGATTGGCATGGGCTCCATGTCACCTGTCGTATGCAATAATATTAATAATAATAGTAATAATAATAAAAGTAATACAGCCAAAACTCATAGATTCATGACAGTGGCTCTTGTGTTGCGAGGGTTTCGAGGGCATATGTTCTGTTAGAAATAAAAAAATGGACAGGGATGGCCTAAGCGCATGCCTGTAGTAGATTGGAGCATCATATTTTATAACAACTGTTTTCAGCCTGCTTTAAAATGAGTTTAGGCTATTTGTAATAGTGGCTATGTAAATAGTCCGGAAAGTCATACTTTACAGGACATAGGCCCTTGAATTTAAATCACTCGCACGTCATTTTGTTTCGGGTTGCCCAGCATGCACCTATGTGACGGATAGCGACAAAACAGTAAACAACAAGTGAAGATGGGCTCGACTAAATGAAATTGGTGATAGTGGCAAGCCATTTAGTTCTCACCATTGAAAAGTTGATGCACTGCTGAGTTGCTATGGGCCCGCGACAGAGTATTTGGTTTAATAAAAAAAAAATCTTTTTTTTTTTTTGCTTTAATCCATGTGAATGAGATTATCATTCATATAAAATCTGACCTAGCAATTAAACAAACGCTGTAAAGCTGTGTGTTTGTGTATACTCATCCAAAAAAGTTTTTTAAGATGCCATGTTAGTGGAGTATAAGATTCAGCAATGTTGAATCAACTGCATTGGTTTGGAATGTTTGGTTAATATCAGACATAAAATCATGGTGAGTTTTTATGAAATACTTTTTTAGTAATTAGGAATTGTCGTAAATTAATTAATTGATGTGTCATGTGATGTGATGTAAGAGATTCAAAGTTCTGTGTTGTGGCCACGTGATGACATTCATTTACACATTTCCTCATGCATGGCTTAACTTGCACTCACTGATAAGTGTTAATATTTACTTTACTTAACCCACTGCATACTCAGCATATAGAATTAAGTTGCTCACTTAACTGCATAAGTGGGTTCTTATAAAATAATTGGTCAAATTTTTTTAGGAGAGATGCTCCAGTTGATTTTTTCCCACCTCCACCGCCCCTCCATTCTCGCTCTTCTCATCCAAGGCGTCCATCCACAGAAGTAAAGAAAGAGAGGTTAGAACCTTTTAGTACTTTGCATGAAACTTATCAGAATTCATATGAAAATAATAAATGTGAAATATATACATGATTTAAATCAATTCATCTACATTTTTCCATTTCTGTCTTGCGATTCTACAACATCGGTGTCATTATCAAAATATTACTACCACAAAAGTAAATAAAAGTTAGCCTGTTAGTCTTGACCCATTTCTTCCATGAAATGTCTAGTTTTCTATTCATGTCCATTTTCTTGTATTATAGCTGGGGTCTCTGAGACTGCAAACAGAACCTGTGTAAAATTTTGTACTGGATTTTTTAAACCAGTCTCAAAAAAAATTTAAAAGCTATTGAGTATTAACCAGCTAAAACAATGTTTACTATTGATCTTTGTATAAGGTTTCCAGGACCCTTACATGAAACAAGAAATAAGAGGAGTAGTATTGTTATTGCGTCAGATATTGTAGCTAGTTATTTTAGCTAGGTGTAGTTATATTCTGAATCTTGCTGCCATCTGAATACACCATTAATTACACAGGAAAGAGCCTTCTGATCATCAGAGTTCTCCTTATCCTCTCAATCTTCAACATCCTCTTCCTCCTCATATTCGTATTCCTAAACGCCAGACTGATGGAAAGAGAGAAAGGTCAGCGTCTAGGCTGTGGTGTGGCAAAACACATGTTTGCTTAAGGACTTTTGTAAAATACGTTAAAATCATTTAAGCAAAAGACATAAAAGATTTTTCATTTATTTTCAGGAGAGATCCAACAGAAACTTTGTCCTCTACTTCCTCTCATCATTCTCACTCTCATCGTGCCTCTCCTCCTTCTCCTCCTTCTTCTCCTCCTCCTCCTCCTCCTAAGAGACCTTCTCTAGAGGTTCCAAAAGAGAGGTCAGAAAGTGGTCCTCTGTGCTCTTTGAATCTCTTGCCTTTTTTGGTTGTTTTAAATAATTTGACAGATATGAAAACACAATTGAGGAACAATTACAGGATAATGAATGAAGAAATATCACACTGATTGATATCTAAAGCTTCCCTTTGGAAAGTAATACAGGCGCTTTCTGTCCGCTTTCACCTGTGTACAGCAAGTATATCTTTTTCTCTGACTGAGATACAGAGTGGTTATTGTTTTGTTTAGGAAAATGGCTCCAGATCCGAATGCCCCAATTCCACCTTTGCCTTTTCATCTGCATCCGCCCCCTCAGAAAACACCTGCGTTAGAAATGAAGAAAGAAAGGTCATGTCTTGTTTGGCATGCTGCATTATTTTGTCAGCATCTAGTAGTCAATTAATATTGTGATGTTTCACAGTAAACGTCTGGCCATGCTATCTTTATACTTTATATGAGCTCACAGTTTGTCTCCTTTAATCATTTTGTTATCATTTAATCACATAATGTAGGTTTTTGAGTGTTTGCACATAGCTACCAACTGCTTTGCTACCATTAATCCCTCCCTGTTCCTGCAGTGTGTGTGTGAGCTAACTACTAAAACGAGGGTGTTGAAAAAACAGTCCCACAATTTTTGACATTTGAAGATCACTGATTCTCACAGTTTAGTTTTCTATAGTCTCAGCATATTTGTTTGTTTTTAGGCATGTTACCCTGCAGAAATACAGAACTGCACAATTCTGTGCACCAAGATTAGCTTTAAAGAACAAAAAAACAACGTCCCATGTAATGAAATAAAAGTAGACCAATGCTGCTCTGACTGGACATTGTTGGTACAGGCATGTGTAAGAATTTACATTGAGGCCCGTCACTCAGTGTAATCACCACCATTTTGGGGACTATGTCAATATTGAAAATGTTTGATGGCAGTAATCACAAAGGACAAAGTGACTGACCTGCAACACTGGACACTCGCCATAAAGAGATGCCACTGTTGTAGGTATCACATGAAAAAAAACAATTTCTGCTAATATAAATAGCTTTGCTTCTATTAGCAGTTAGCAGGTTGTCATGGCAGGTATAGTCCAGGTAAACTAAACGTTTAAAGTCTTGCTTCACATGGTCAGTTACATGAATGTATTGTTGAAATCAGACTGTTAACATTAAACAATGTACCATTAGTACATAAAAAGTAAATAACAGTAAAACAGTAAAAAACAAAACATAACAATTAAATATAGAATAACTGTTATAACAGTGTAATAAGTCTAATATGGTAGAAGTATCATTACTTTAAAAATTTTGTAGCTATCTTGTCTGACAACCTGGCTGTTCACCAAAAGGTCAAGGATTTGGTTCTAGCTGATAAAACTGTTTGTGCCCTTGAGGACCAGAATGAGTGCAGAGTAGTGTTGACTCTGGGATTTGTATAGTTTTAGTAGTAAAGGTAATAATAACAATGTTTATAGATTTATATTATTTGTTGGCCTTATTTGTTTTAGAATCCAAAGCACTAATAGTGGTATTTTGGCTAGCACTGTAAGAAAATGTGGGTAACATTAAGTCATTGTTATTGCCTAGTTCTATAACCAGTAAACTTGTGTTCAGCTTGAAGGAAATTAATACTAAGTTGTTTTGACTTATTCATTCTAAGTGTACTTGAAGTACACAGCTGTGATCTGTGCATCAGGTTTCAATAACAAACCAAACACTGTGATTCTTTCCCCGTTTCATAACACTTTCCATCAGTGTACCACAGTCACAGTTTTTAAATGTTGAATGTGGATGCTGCTGCTACCACACTTTTGGCTATGTAGTGTGAAAACGTTTTGGGTAATTGCATGCAGGTGCATACTGGCTGTGATTGAAACCTAATCACTTGAACAGAACCAGAGTCATGCAGTAATTCTAAAGACTAGGACAGCTTGGTTATTATACATAAAGAGCATTTTAGTTACAACCCCAAAGACATTGTGGAAAATGCAAATAAAATGCAGTCATTCTGACATGTACTAAGATTTTTATTTCATTTCATACTTATTGCAGACGGTATGAAAAGATTAAATTGATATTTTGTCTGGTCAATTAAATTTGATGCTATACATCCATTTTTTTAAGGCCTGAAACGAATTCCAAGACAAGGTCTGTTTAGCATTGAGGCAAACAAAATGATGTGGTTTTGTGACGGCCACCTCGTCTCCGTCACGCCTTTCCCGAATTCCCTACACTTCTGTCCCTCTGTTCCCCTGTCTCGTGCGCTCCCTCTCTTCCGCCACGCCCCCTTAACTCCTCACACCTGTTCC
>JBBKCR010000006.1:13134318-13146968 GCA_037577295.1 Ladigesia roloffi | reverse complement strand
ACACACACACACACACACACACACACACACACACACACACACACACACACACACACACACACACACACAGAGATATACACAGACAGACACGTTAAACTGACTACATGTATTATTATTAACATCTCAGTTCATATACTGTAGGTCTTTTGTGATTTTAGATTCAACATGATACACAAGACCACAATGCTACCAAAACCTGATTGGTTCTCAGGAACCTCCAGTCATGTATAAACACAGGACACAGCTGAATCTCAATACTGGCAGTGCTAAGCTGTGCTTTTTATGGTTGCATCCTTAGTTGTAGAACAACAAACACACAATAAGATGAGCGTCCAAATATCGTATATTCAACTGAATTACTCGTTTTCTAGTTTCCTCAAAGATTTGAGTGCCATTACATAAACAGGGAGAGTATGAGAGCAGAGCTTTTTTTCCCCAGACACTTAGAGCTGGAGAGTGGGTGAAAAGCAGCAGCAAGAGCCACTATACTGGCAAGCTCTGACATCAGGTACTTTCATCAGAAGCATCAAAACCTTCACACCACCTTACAGCCTCATATTAGTCATGCCAGAGGGAGCAACATCACTGAAAATTCCAGGGATGGGAGTGAAGAGGGGGCAACATTAGTTCATTAGAGAAAAATGCACTTGTGTCTAAAAACAAAAATGAAGTAAAGACACTAAATAAAGCCCTATATTTAATGAACATTTTCACATAAGTAAATAAAATTCAACAAGCAAGAGCTTATCATACTTTAAATCCCAACCCTGTTACTCCTTTTGAACAGTTTCAGTTTCTACTGCATTATGAGAGATTTGAGAGTATGAAAGGCTACCTGAGGAAGGGAAAAGACACAGAAATAGTAAATCATTAAAACTGAAATTGCTGAATGAATCCCAGACATGTTTGAGTAAAGCAAGCAGGCAGGCACTGGCCATCCAAAGCTGGGTAAGAAAGCCACTTGTAACGAAATTGCCTAAGAACAGTAAAAGAATGTGTACTGATCACAAAACACCCAAAGACCTTAAGAACACAAGGAAGATACAACCCAGGTGCTCATCAGTGAGGTTTCTCCTTTCAGAATGCCAAATAAAGCAGTTAATCCCACCTGCTACCAGCTGTTCAGCACAATAGTCTGAGTCTTCTGAAAGAATTTCCCTGATATATTTCTTTCACGCGTAATAGCATCCAGGATATGATTGAAGCCGTTTGAAGACAAGAGGCAGCCTAAACGCTTTTTGCAGATATCTCTATAGAGACCGCCTTTTCCATTTTTCCCCCCAGTGTATTCTCCACAAATGCATCTATTCATAAGAATATAAGCTTGAATGCCTGAGGTCTTTTTCTTTTCCGGCAAGAATATCCTAATTTCTGTTTCAATGTTTTAAATTCAATATGTAACCATAGAAATGCAACATCTGGATGTTATTTTCTACATAACAAGTATGCCAAAGCACTGGCAACCAGGCTCTGGAAAAGTGGATTTAGCACAATGGTCCATGAATGTAGAAATGCACCAGTGGGAATTAATGGCCAATATTCAAGAGAGTCAGGTTCACACATCTAAAAAAAATCCCTCTTGTAATTAGTTCATTCAGCTACTTTCAGGTGCACCCATTGTTGATTACAGATGCCAGTTTTGCACACAAAGCTTGTGAAATCTCCACTGCTAATAGAGAATGCAATGCTCAGGTGCAGCACACAAGTCTAGCACCTAACTAAGGATTCAACACCTGTACCTGACCTCACCAATGCTCTCATGTCTAAAATCAAACAGAAAAAAACACAGAAATGTTTTAAGATCTAAAATAAAACTTTCCCAGTAGAGACATTTTCTGCAGGAAGAGGGGGACAAACTGTTGTAACACTCAAATTTATAGACTAAAATCTAATGGCTACATAGGAGACTGTCAGATTGGATCAGAATTCCAATACACATTGATGTTTACCAACTATTTGTAAATGTATATATATTTAAAACGTGTTTTAAAATGGTGAAAATCAGGAAAAATATGTAACTACACTAATAATCAGATTTTTAAATCCAAGCATGGTCTCCTAAACACACAAGCAGATGCTGCTAACAAGATTTTAAAACCAGGAACTTTTAAACTGAGTGTCACGGGTCCAAAAATGATACACGGGTCCAAAAATGATACATTTTCCCTGATTTTTCAAGAGCCTCCTTTATAAGGCTCTTGTAAAAGTCTTCAGTAAGACACACACAAGAACATAAGATTTTGTTGGCAAGAGAAACAGGACTTTGAAGTGAAAAAGGCCATTGAGGAAAAACAAAAGGATGAAATGACTGTCCAATTAAGTTCTTGCATAATAGGTTGTTAGCATTTCAAAAGTTTCATGGGGGAAAAGAGCCTAGAAGAGCTTTTCCACTGAAAGACCCTACAGCCAATGTATGACTCACTGTGCAAACAGAAAAAAGAACCACAAACAATGGACCCCACAAATTAGACAGACTTTGAATTTGTGAATTTTATAAAGCTTTCCTTTACTTATTTAGAGGACATTCTATATTATCATTTGCTACTATTGTGTACTACACTATGTATACTATATTTCACTCTCCCAAAGAGGTGAGACACCAGGCTTATTCACAATCTTCACTTCTGAGAAATCTTTAGACTGTAACATATATCTCCTATGTGGTCAGATTGGATACGTTTTCATTTAGGGTCCAAATCAATTACTTCATTACCAGTAAAAAAATGACAAACCCCGACCTAATGTGGTCACAACTTCATGTCATCACTGCATGATGAAGAGATTTTCTAGACATGGCAAAAGCATAACTTAAACATGAATCAGACCACATAAAATAAAGTATTAAAATACCCTGAATCACGTCCAGTATCTTAATAATATAAACTCAAACTTGGTTCTGTTTAACCATGACCACCATTATACCACTTAGCCAATTACAAAGGAAAAATAAAAAAAAGAGATCTGGAAAGATTTTCATTTTTATTACACTTCCCATAGTGCCAGCATATCAGGGATGCAATCAACAATTTGTTTTTGCATTTTCAGAAAAACAGCACAACATTAACGATGAACCTCTGTTCCAGTAAAAATGTAAAGAACAAATTGCAGCGGCATGGACTTATAGCTGAAACCAAAAAAATAATTAAAACTGCACTGCAGTGCACTTCCTAAAAGACATGTTTAACTATGAAATAATTTCTCATTACACACATGAATACAATCGTTCACTCACAGCTGGCCATCCACACAATACCTACTACCGGCTCGTTTTTAAAAAAATTAAGAAAAGAAGCAAACATTAGTTTTAAAAAAATAGTCTCTTTGATCATGATCTACCAGAACATCATTTAAGAGAATCTTTGAGCTCTCCACTAAGTGGATTTTTTTTTTTTAATCAGATGAGACCCACCCAGCTTTCCCTCATCACATATCTTCATCTCAACCAATTGACTGGCTTGGTACAGTACAGGACATTCCATCAGCCCTAGAATCCTCACCCCAGTTCAAGCTATGGTTTAACAGTTACCACAGACACAGTAGTTCATTCTACCTCCTCAACATCTGGGTTTAATATCAGCTCTCCTGCTTGTCCTTGACTAGCAAGACGGTGTGCTGCCCTCCACTGGAGGCGGAGAGAACTACTCTGTTTTCCAGCTGTTTTCCTGCCATCTCCAGTGGGCTCCATACATCCTCCTCCTCCCCTGTGCCCAGCTGCATGTTGGTGCCCATTCCCCAAGCGAACACAGAGCCTAAAAAACACCCAAAGAAACAATAAAGTTCAATTTACTTTTACAGAGTTACTAGTTACTAGCACTTCACCGCTCTGACAGTATATTTCGATACAAAAGGATGAAGAAATTAGTCACAGAGAAAACTTGGAATACATTTTCTAAAATCTCACCATCGCACAGTCAGTTCCATAATTATTCACAATCTCAGCTAAAGGTTAAGGAAAAAAATGCTGTTTATTATGTTGCACACTGAAAATTAGAGTAAATTTTTAAATTGATGATTTTCTGAGAAATAATTGTTGACACCCATAGATATTTTGGACAAAATAATTATAAATGTCCACATGCTTCACTTGTTTTTATCCACTGTTGTCATTCATGACTTCTGTTTCTTTGCATTTGCATCGTCATTGATCAACATATCAAAGTGAGAAGGCGCATGTGAAATGTAATGGAAAAATGACTGACAATCAGAAAATCTAGTAAAGTTTACAAAAACGGACAAATGTATTCATCTCACACTGTGGGATTAAGATTCAATAATTATGGAGCTCACCAAGTCGGCTTGAATTAAATTAAGCATGACAGCAGGTCTATAGATATATCCAGGGTAAATTACACTACAAAAGAAAAAACGCTCATGCTTCCCAACCTTGTTTAGTGACAGCGTAGCTCACGGATGCACCACAAGCAATCGCACAGGCTCCAGTGATCCCTGTAACTGGGGTGGGTTCACTCTTTTCCTCAGCACCTTCCCCAAGGCCTAGACGCCCGTACTCAGCCCGACCAAGACTGTACACTTGCCCTGGAGGTAAAGAATTGCCATTAATATTCAAACTACTGATTTTTTTTTGATTAAATAACATAGTTGAGCACGTCTGTACACTACCATCCGCAGGTTATTTGCAATTCCGTGCAGTTCAAAATGTGTAATCACCTTCAGAGTCCAAGCAGACAGTGTGGTGTTGACCTCCAGAGAAATCCACCCACGACGTAGTGGAATTTTTGAAGCAGGTGAGCTTTATTGGTCCGAAATGTGTGTTTGTGCTTTGGGTACCTTCAATAAAAGCCCAAAAAAACCCACACATTATAAACAAAGAACAGAATGAGACTTGTCAAACACCCCATACAGGTAAACAATTTATACCACCTACCCAGCTGGTGATAATTGGAAAGACCAAAGCCATAGACATGGCCATCTTTAGAGATAGCAAAAGTAAAGTATGCTCCGCAAAAGACATCAGTAAAATGGACCTTCCCCCGGGGCTTGACAATGACCACCTGCGGTGCCAGTAATCTCACTGCACATGGGGACAGAAAACAAATTTCAAGCATCTCGAACAGGAACAGCCCAGCACATCTGTTTTATACCACACACAATCACAAACTTAACATCACTTACTTAAACCCATCCTGCCCCCTCGGTTGGCGAAGCGCTCTGGTACTCTGCCCAGCTGGCCCTGGTCTCCACAGCCAGAAGTGTAGATTTCTCCCGTTAGGGTCAACATCACAAGGTGGTCGTTCCCTTTAATGCAGAATGATTAGTGTTTCATAAGTCATGATATATATAGCAATTATATATATGTTCAGAATATGATACAAACAAATTGAATACTCACCTGAAGCTATTTTAACCACAGGTTTGTCTAGGGTGACTTTGACAGGCAAGGTACATTTTTTCATAGGCTCAATTAGACCAATGACCCCATTGTTGTCCTGTAAACAGACGGAAATATTTGCAAGTTACTTAATTGAAAAGAATCTGTTTTTTTAAATAATATGCAATAATGCCATTTAACCATGTTAATTAGAATGGCTTATTATATGGGTGGCCTATTTTGGCTCAAGTCATCTTCTACGATGCATCCATCCTGCGGTATTCTAATGTAGCCTAGATGTCGATTCTACACATGCCCAGGACTAAGACTGGGTACCATGTGCTTATAATGACTTATGTTGCATGATAAAACACTCAGCTGGTAAAACTGCTGTAGACAATTGATAATGAACAAATGCTGAATACTGGGAAACACTGCTAAGACTTCTTGTCGAATTTTCATCTCAACAAACCAAAAAAACATTCATTTGGATGCCAAGCCATAATCAGGGTCCTAATAAAGGTTTGTGAATTACTACCAACTATTACACATTTTTTCTGTGAAACCGATTCACATAGATCACTCACCCGGAAAGAGCCCCAGATGAAAACCACTCCCTCTTCAGTGAGAGCAGCAGTGTGGCTGTCCCCTGCAGACACCTGCACTACTTTCTCAGTCAGCTCCACTTTCCCTGGAACCATCTCCGAGCCCTCTTCAGAGGTTTCCCTTCCCAGAGCACCTTCATCATTACAGCCAAAAGTGTATACCTGTGTCAGGGAGAACGCAATTCACAGCAGCATTACATTCGGCATATGATTGGAAATATACTGTACTAAAAGGTTACTTCTAAAATGCTAAAAACGAAACCCCCAAACACACACTTACATGTCCTTTGTCACTGAGGCAAACCGTGTGCATTCCCCCCGCCACAGCCTGCACAATGCCCTCTCGTAGGTTCACCAGCGCTGGTTTCTTCCTCTCAAGCACATTTTCTCCCAGGCCAAGCTGACCCACATCCCCCTGTCCAAGGACCAGGACCAGCCCCTTCTCCTGTCCATGACTTTGATGAGACACTACAAAGACACACATTTCTAATTTCAGTATTTTAAAATTCTAATCTGTAATAGCGATAAAAAAAACCTCATTGTAATCTCTTTCAATAAAAATACCTTTCACTTTTTTCAGAGATGCAGAGTCTTCTGTCTCCTTTTGCTTTGGTCTCTTTGCAGATTTTTTGGCAGACATGGTGGCTCAAATCCTACCAAGAGTTTCAAACAGAGTTTCAAAAAGAGTTAAAAAAAAACTTACAAAAATGAAATGTAAAAAAAAAAACGTCTGTTAGAAACCTTGTCAAAATTATCAATATTTCAAAGCAATATTCTGCAATACTGCCTCAATCCTTAACTTTATTTTTTTTTCAATTTCAGACCTAAGCTTCTTCACAAAACTCAATGACAGATACCCATTTTTAACTACAAGTGAAAGTGAAGTGAATGTGCCCATTCTGTCATATATAAACACACAACACAGTAAACAGCATGAACTTCCTCCTCTGCATTTAACCCATTCACCAAACGAAGCAGCGGGCAGCTAGGAACACAGCGCCCGGCGGGGGGCAGTGTGTGGACAGTTCTTAGCTCATAACTAACAAAACAACGTAAATAAGGACAACTAGATGTTCATTCAGGATAACAATAATACATGCATAACCGAATATCTTGAATAAACGAGCTGAACAGGTGATAATCACTCTCGCAGCTACATTATAATGGACAACATTATTGGGACACACTTTTTTCCAGGGTTTGGATCAGGCCCCCGTTCATTCAGTGAAGGGCAATCTTAAAACATTTTGGAAAACACCGTGCTTCCAATTTTGTGGACACAGTTAGGGAAAGGCCCTTTTCTAACCCAGCATTACTGTGATCCCAAAGCAAAGTCGATCAATACACGGTTGGGTGAGTTGGTGTTGAAGAAGAGCAGCAGACTGTAGATCAGTGTTCTGTTCATTCTGGTTTGGCACAGACTCCCTGTACATATGACTGACAGGCACATGTGTTTAACACAAATGCCGGTCATATGACCACAGAGCACTTTTTACTGGGACACACGTTCCTTTGAGTCCTCACAGACAGCTGGTTCCCACTTCAAAATCCAACTGATCCCAATAACAACCCAGAACCAGCCTCCCTATCACTGCCATGTGTACTACCTCTCAGCAAAATGAGACTCTAAACACATATAAATGCATTCACGTTACATTCAAACACATCCGGAAAACTTCTAAAGCAGCAGCATTTATTCTTGAAACCCAACGCAACGGTTTAAAAGTTTCAGTTGAGTGGCTTGACTCGAGGACAAGCTGCTAGCTAACATGCTAGCCGGCATGAATTCTAAACCAAGTGTAACAAAAACAAAGTCAGTATTCTTCTTTACACGGTGCGTACTAATTATAGAGCGCCTTACCTTGAAAATGACACGTTAAAAATATTGTTTTTGTTTGAGGCTTCGGGGTAAAAGTGCTCACACTCCCAATAACACAGAGAAGAACACAGGGACACACACTCACTACTCCGGTCCGAGCCCCTCTCCTCTGAGTGAACACGAGTTCAGCGCCTTCACCCTGCTCTTATTTCACTGAAAGATTCAAAACCAGCCACACACCACTGCGCCCCTGCTGCTCTGGAGAACATTCGCTCCCTGAACTGAAACTCTCAGCCTCTTTGAACAGAAATCTGAAGAAAAATCTGGAAAACTAGCAAACTACATTGTAAAAAGGCACCTTCTTTGTCATACGACAGACCCTTTAAAAAATGTAAATATCTTGGAAAAGTTTATTTATTTCCATAATACAATTCAAAACGTTACACGTTCATGTATCATAAATTCAGGGCCCACAACTTAAATAATTTCTTACTAAGTACTTAGTTGTTTATTTGTACAGCTCATAAAACACGCAAAAAAATAGAATACTTTGAAGACACCAGCCCAAATTTTACAGGGCATGAATGTTTTAAACTGAGGTTTACACACAACACATCTACTAAACTCAAAACACCAAAACAGCAGGCATTCCCATGTGTCATTAAATTGCTTCACTTTGGTTCAATTGTCTGTTAGATTCAATATGGGGAAGACTGCAGACTTGACAACTGGCCAGAAGAGCATCATTGATACCCTCCATAGGATGGGTAAGCCACAAAAGTTCAGAGCTATGTAGCCTGGCTGTTCACAGGATCCAATAATATAAAAAATATCAATCAATATCAATATCAATATCTGGAAAGTCTGCTTGATTTCCATAATTCCATTCAAACCATTAAACGTTCATAGATTATAGATTAAGGACCCACAACTTAACGGTTCAACTAGAATGAGGGAGGCCTGTTCAGCCATGCGTATGGTGAAATTGATCGATCGCAATTGATGTTTTTACAGAAGCAATGGCCAGTCTACATCAGATAGAACAAATAGATTATCAGCGTGATGACAGCCAGATGCGTGAGAGTTGGCAGCTCTGCATCCAGGGTATCAATGATGTGCTTCTGGCCAGTTGTTATGTCTGCAGTTTTCCCCATATTGAACCAAAGTGAAGCAGTTTAATGACACCTGGGAAAAAACTGTGCAGGTGCTTTGAGTTTAGTAGATGAATTGTGTGTGACTCTGTAAAATTTGGGCTGATGTCTTCACAGTATTTTAATTTTTTAAATTCCTGTTTTATGATGGGTTTTATGAGCTGTAAGCCCAAATTATGTAAAAATAAACAGTGAAGTAAATAAAACAGTTTAAATTGTGGGCCCTGAATCTATCATATTTAGATTAACTTTAAATATTTAACTTTTTATGACTGTGGCCCAGTGCATAAACCAATGTCCATAAAGACATGGTGGAATAAGACTGGTGTGAAAAAACTTGACTGGTTGCAGAGAGCTCTGACCTCGACCCCATCCAGCACCTTTGGGATTACCTGGATCGGAGATTCTCGTTCTGTGTCAGTACTTGTCCTCATAAATGCTCTACAGAATGCATAGGCACTAATTCGCACAGAAACACTCCAAAATCTTGTGGAAAGCCTTTAAGAGTGGAAGCAGTTACGGCTGCCAATTGTGGACCAGCTCCATATTAAAGTCTATGTATCTGAATGCAATGCCAGTACAGTACCAGTTGGTGAAATGGTCTAGTGTCCCAATACTTTTGCTCATATTATATACTTCCCAGGCTGATTGCCTACTATTAGAGGTCTAGTGGAAATGAACACTTGATTAAGAAATGAGGATTAGTGGCCCTTAAATGGGAGTAAAGTGAGGCATACACCTTACTGCTGCGTTCTTCTCACTCTTGGGGGAAAAAAGGTCCCCAAAAAATCTGTATTGGTCATAAACCCCCATGTCAGTATATTTATTTCCATAATTATGCAAGTATGCAGTCCTAACTTTCAGAAACATGATTGAGAAACTGTACTTTTATTAAAATGGTCTGGGTCATACCTTTCATTTTATATTAACCTGTAAAAAAAGTACAATTAGACCAGGAATAAACAATGTGTATGCATTTTAATTTAGATTTTTAGATGACAACTAAAAGTTCACATATAACCAGAAACCAAAGCATAAAATGAGCTGCATTGCTACATTAACATGGAACAGGTAAATCTTGTAGTGTTAAATAATGTGCTTACATTTTGTGCTTAAAAAAATAGCAACCTATTCAACCTTAATATATTTCAAATGTTTCCAAATGAAAGGAAGACAAGATATACACAACAGTCAGTTTAATCTAGAGAATATATCTGTACAGCAGAACACGTTCATTCTACTGGCCATAGACATTACAAAAAAAGAGAAGAAAACACTCCTGCTAAAATCAATTCCCTGTCAACCAGTACTCTGTAAAAACAGTTTTATTTATAGTACTGTATCAATACTTTCCTCAGTCACAATTACTTCCTTAAAAGTCTACGTTTTCATAATTAACTCTAATTCAGACATGTATGCAGCCAAATCTTTCCGAAACATGGATTAGATACTGTTGTTTAATTGAAATGGTTGAACCCTGTGTATTAAAAGGGCTTAAAACATGATATTTGTGGTAATGTTTAGATTAAAATCATGACATGAAATGTTTACAGTCTAAAATTCTTGTGTGCAGACAAAAAGAAAAAATAAACGAGAGCAAGAGAAAGGCCATCTTTTGTTCCTTCCCCTTTTTGTAACAGTGAGCTCCGAAAGAAGGGCAAGTCTCAAGTCTTGGTAAGAGAGGCATAAAAAGGTGGCCACTTTACACAACTTCAACATTACATCATAAAACCTGTTGCATTACAGTTCCTAATTATTACTTTCCAAAGAATCAGTCTATCAGATAATTACAGCAATCTATACACGTACACAAATACACAAAATATCCCCGTGGTTGTCCATGCTGAGAACACCGGCTCACTCTTCGGCTTGGCCATCCCTGGTAATGAACATTTATTATTACTATATTTATTATTGTGACCATCAATCTTATCACTAAAATTTGTTAAGGTTATTACATTTCCCTAAAAGGAAATAATGTGTGTAATACCAAGAAAAAGCAGAAACAAGGCCACTCTACACCAATTTTCCCTCCGAGAGTAGAGAGGGCAGACTAATGTCTGCCATCAGAAGAGGGGATCAGTTCCTGAGGAGTCTCTTGCATGATGTCTCTTGATGGTGCACACTTTGTATTCCAGCCTCAGAGTCCTTCATCAGCTCTCCGACTTGGCACATGTCTGTCTCCCTTTAGTTTCAGGGAGAAATACTGCATTTATTCTCCAGCGCAAAGCCCTCAACTTCATCATATTTACACAAGGGCGAATGGCTGAAGAAAAAGTTCTCTATTTGATCTCAGGTATCTCTGTACAGTACATTCACTGAAAGGCAGTCTGTCAGGGAGCACGAACACCCTGAGGCTTCTCACCGCGCACACAACTGTTTCTCTCCCTGCCGTCAGTGCTGAAGTGCTTCACTGTTTTTGTTGATGTGGGTGAATTTTAAGGGCGATGAAATCTTTAATAAAAAAAAAACAAGTAAGACATAGAAACACTAAGCAAGTAACCAAACATGGTGTTATTGAACGGATGCTTTACCTTGTATAAATCCTACTCTCTTCATGGACCTCCATCTCTGAGCTCTTGAATTCGTTGAGTTCCTTTCGGATTGCAGCCTGCAGCAAAACCCATAAGGTTAGGAGGCAAGGAAACAGAACTTTCCACAGATTACACTGTTGAATTTATTTATGAAAAAACAGCATTAAACTTTACCTTGTCGGCAGGTGTGAGTTTGGTCCACGGCTTGTCAGCGCGGCGGTCGTAGTCTTGAGCGTGTGTGACCTCCACATACTCGTGGAATCGCAGGATTTTTCTGGCCTGCAGCTCGGCAACTGTGGGCCTCTGACTCAGCTAAAGAGTGAAAAAAAGGAGTGTAAAACACTTATTTACTGCTTACAGGCACATGGAAGAAGAATTTTTCAAAAAATTAACAGGAGGAGCTGCACGCGAGAATGTTAATGTCTGAATTTGATTTGCCAGCTCCCAAAATAAAGTGTGTGTGTAATGCCCAGCTGATATGTGAATAGAGCAGCTCACTGTCCGGAGAATTTAATGAAAATGTTTTAATGGAGAGAAAATGAGATTTGGAACTGGGAAATTCAAGTAATGGCAATTTGTTTCTGATCAAAAAATGAAGATCAGCCTAGTCCCTTACAACCGGGCAGTGGACCGGGTTTTGGTCTGTGAGTCATTTGGTACTGGGACGCACAGAAATACAGTATAAAAATGTTGTTATTATCGTATTTTATCTATACCGGTCCGTGAAAATATTGTGTAACATTAAACTGATCAGTGACGTAAAAAAGGTCAGATGACGTTGGTATGGATTACCATCTTTTCTGGGCACATTGTGGTACCGAAACGATACGGACATAAAATTTGCATGAATTTACCTTTCTGGTGAGCCTGCGCTTGATTTCCCGAACCTCTGCCTGACGATCTGCTTCATTCTTGGCTGGAGAGAAATATGACATGAAACTAAAAAAAGGCTGCATCCTACAAGTCTAAACTTCTAAATCTGACAAGTGTCTGATGAATTAGGAACATTGAGCCTAAGTACAGAAAACCTGTGTGCCAGATACACAAAGAGAATCTGGCTATAAGGTAGTTTTAGCTAGGGATGCACCTTTTTTTAAAAACGAGTACGAGTACGAGTACTTGCATTTTAGTACTCACCGATACCGAGTACTTAATAAAAACATTATTTAAATGAACAAGTAACAGCTTTAGTCATATAATTTAACAAAAAGG
>JBBKCR010000006.1:13102611-13133218 GCA_037577295.1 Ladigesia roloffi | reverse complement strand
CTGCAGCCGGAGCCTGGGGGCGGGCACTCGGCGCCTGTGATTAACCCCTTACACGCCGCTCAAACACAGACATTTCTTAGACCGTGGTATCGGTCCCCGGTAAAGGGGGACTTTTAACGAGTACGAGTACTTTAGAAAATGCGGTATTGGGGCCGTTACCAGATACCGGTATCGGTGCATCCCTAGTTTTAGCACTACTGAACATATTTGGATTTAATAAGCAGAGGACTACAGGATGTACAAACTACCAGTAGGTGTTTTTGGGGCTGTACTTCTCTATGTAATGACAAACACTTAAGGATTTTACCACTCTACTGAATTTATTGTCTCTACTGTCTTTGCTATGAAATCAAAATCAGTAGGTAGACTCTCAATTACCTGAACATTTCACAAAATGAATATTAAAATTGCTCCACCTCTTGAACTGAGATTTTGAAAGAATCACCAATGCTACAGGCTCAGAAAGTTTAAATACAAGATGCTTAGAAGGCAGAGCATTATGCTAGAAATAAAAGACAACATTAAAGGCAGTGCTTACGTTGCAGAATATTCCTCTGTTCCAGCTCCTCAGCAGTGGGCCTCTGGCTCAGTCGTCTACAAACAGAAGTGTTATTACTTACCATGTTTTTGAATTAGGAACACATTCTTGCTTGAGTTCTCTTTTTCAGTTTCTGCTACTGTGTGAATTAGTTATGAATGAGCATTCTCCAGCATGTGTGTGTATGTGTGTGAATACCGAGTGAGTGCTGTGCCAATCTGTGTGCGGATGGCCTCCCACTGCTCCTTGCTTTGCCAGGACAGGCCTGTGTGCTCCATTCTGGGCTGCCTCTCAGGAGCCTGCCTGTCTGGGGCCGAGGGCCGACTGCTCAGCTTCAGAGCCAAAGTGTCCTTCCTCTTTACCCTGCTGGCCAGAGCACCTGCACACAGCACACACACAGTCAGAAACAGGCACACACATACAATTACTAGATTTCACTATTCTATGGGCACAAGTGTGTGCATAAGTGTGTGTATCTAAAAATACACATACACACACACCAAATCAGTGATGCCTCCTATGCTCAGTGAACTCACATTAGCATGTATGCCCCAGTGCAATGCCACTCTGCCACATGGCTCAATTAACTACCAGGCAGCATGTAGAGAAGGAGCAGGCACGGAGATAATTTTACTGTTATTTAGAAAATCAATTAAATATATGATGACACAATGGGTATCATTTTATCAGCTTCCTTGTTTATATTTGTACTGAGTTGTGTCTGCAAACCAAAATCAATAAGCTGTATTAAGGCAAGCATGTGCATTTCAGAAAGTTGTTTCCTAATTCATCATAATTTAATAGTATAAAGAAATGTATGACCCCTGCAGTTAACATACTGGGTGGACATTCATCCTCTTCGTCCTCATCGGATTCATCATCTTTGTAGAGTACAGGGCCATCCGAGTCACTCTCCTCAGCATGCTGGTCATCCTCTCCATCCTCTTCCTCACTGCTGTCGGGTCCCTCTTGGATCATGCTGACATTCAGCTCTCCCACCAGGCACCTGCGGCTGCGAGGCTCCAGCTCTGGCTGACACTGAGGGGGAGGCAGGTGGTCTGGAGAAGGCATATCTTCATCCTCTTCTTCCTCCTCCTCCTCCTCATCTTCGTCTTCCTCCTCTTCTTCCTCCTCCTCCTCCTCATCCGAGTAGTCGTCCTCGCCTCTGCAAAAAGGAAAACGAATAAGCTTGTAAGGAAAAAAATGATGTGCCTTTAAACATGGTTATTTCAACAGACTGCATTTCTCTAAAGGAAGTATTGGGGGCAGTATAACCTCTATTTTCACACAAGATAAAATTGCTTGTTGCACTTACAAGGATGGGGATACTTATAATATATTCATTTTTAAAATACTTTTGCATTACAAACAATTGCAACATTTATTTTGACAGGGTGAGAAATAACCCTACAAAATAAATAAAAGGCAAACATTTTAGCACAACAGCCCAGCATTGTGTAAACCATCTTCTCTTACCTTTTGGCTGAAGCACATAGAAATGGGGCTGAATACTCACACTTTGAGGGGCTGAATTGTCACGGGCAGTGGGCGGGCACCCTGGTATTCTGGAGGTGTTTCAAACAGCAGTGAGTGGGCACGTTGGGAGCCATCTGGGTGTGGGAGTGCTGGTCCTGGGCTGGTCAACGCCCGCTGGATCATGATATGCAGGGGCACTGGGGCTTGACGTGTAGGTGGTTCCTCCATTGGGCTTGGTGGGTCAAAATGAACTGGCAACGGCTGGGGCAGGGGATGGGGGTAAGAGTGTTGATGCAGGAGGTGGTGAGTGTGGCCTCGGGGCGGTGAGGGTGGTATGTGTGTGGGTAGAGGTGGCGACGGTGGAGGTGGGGGCAGGGGGAAGCCCCCAGGGATGTTGGCCCTGTCCTCAAGAGACAACATGGAGGACAGAGAAGAGATAGCAAGGGTGGAATCCTCAGTGTTGCGTTTGGTTACGGGAGTGGTTCTCTTCGGAGGCATGGGAGGGGAAGGCTTCGCGGGCACTAAGTTGGTGCCTCCTGTCACCTGGGCAAGTTCAGCTGGAGAAGGATACAGGGTTATGAGTCACAATAAAGGAGGTTTTTTTTTTATTACTTCACCCCCCACAATTATGTCTAGGCTGTCATTAGGGATGGGACAGTAAGAAAAACATCATGTCTGTACCTAAAAGTATCATGGTTTTTAGTATTGTTGTATTATGCGTACACTGATATTTAAAAGGATAAACAAATACATATTTCACTACAAGTACTGTATACTGATTTGAACTGAAGCTTCTTGAAGAGCTACATCCTATAATCACCAAATTATCTACTACGGTTAAATAAATGTGAACTCTCCCACTGTTAAAAACATGTTTTTGTTGCACTTTTCATTTGGCTATTTAGGCTCACTCAACATTTTAGTTAAACTTGTAGTCACAATTCTCAGAACTATGACATACCCCTAACACAATCCAGGGAATATCATACGGCTTCAGTTTAACAATTACAATATGTAATTAAAAAAAAAAACAATGAAAAGGAATGAAAATGTACACTTTGTTTAAAAAATCTGTCATTTATCATTTCCCATGGAGGCTATTATTTGTGTTAAACTAGGCATTTAGGTGCAGAATACATAGAGTATAGAGAGGGTCTTTTTTTATAAAGAAACCCACACTAAGGGTTTATAAATCTATGGTTGTTGAGAACCTCTGGTTTAGTTTATCTGTGTTTAGAATGAGAGCTCTGTACAATCATTTTGAACAATAATTTTAAAAACTGAACTGTGACATCAGAAATTAACTGATGTGTGCTGCATGCATGGTGCAAATATTAATATATATTTTAATGTGCTGTATTATGAAACCTCTCGATCATATCCAATTTGATATTTTATGCATCATTCCACCTCTTCAGTAAATCATTAGAGCAGTTGACCATCCCATCCCTATGCAATATAAAATGTCAGCATATTGTCTCTTCAGAAACATGGCCTTTTGATGTCAAGCCCCAAATAGACAGTGTAAGGCTATTCAAAGATTTGTTAGAAGGAAACACATTTAAAGCACTGACAAGGTACAATAGCTTCAGTTCACATGCTCAGAAACAGGAACATGAATTCAAACCTGTGACCGTCACATAGTCCATGTGATTGGACACACTGAACATTCAGCTATCATAAATACAGCCCGGGGCCAAACATGCTCCATGTACTGATGACCTCAGTACAGACGTCAAACACATGGAAAGCCACAGCTAGAGACTCTATGTCTAATACAGCAACATCATGCTTCCCTTTCAAACATTTGTACTACTGAACTTAGTAACTGCAAACAAGCAGAGTACTGAATTACAGTAAACAAATTTGAAAACTGATTTCATATCCTGCGCAGACACATCTAGGTGACCTATGGTCTTTCAGCATGCAGTGCATCAGATTGAGCTTATTTGCTGTTCGCTAATCTTATTGGGACAGATGTGTGTGGATTAGCTTTTACAGCTGTTGCTTCACCATTGCTCCAGAGTGATTGGGGCAATCCTGCTGCGCTGGCAAATCCGGCAGGGGTTACGATCCTTCTCGCAGTGATGCATGCCATTTAATACACACTCTTAACACTGTGGCATGGCAGTGCTCACTTATAGCTGAAAGCTAATAGCTAATAGACATGCAGTTTAGCAAGATAGCAGAAAGTTCTAGAAAGAGGGCGCAGGGGGAGAGGGAGAGAGACAGGGAAGTAGAAAAATAGGCCAAAACGGAGCACTCTAGCCACTGCATGTTAGTCCAGCGTCTCAGCCAGGCTAAGAGCATGCGGTGGCAAAGGTGAGGAAGATGATGCCAGCACATACTGAGCAGACGGACAACATGACAGATGAGGTGGCGTTGCTGCAGCAACAGGCGTGGCCTTGGTGTTACCTGTGCGCACGCCTCCTGCCCGCCGGCACAGGTACACAGGCAGGGACAGGTACACATCATAGTCGCCCTCGCGCTTCCAACAGGACCAGTAGAGGGGAAAGGGGTCACCCCTGTGTAGGGTGGAGGCTGGCAGGAGTAAGAAACCATCCCATAGGGGTCAAACACCAGCCACAGTGTACTAAGCCACTTGCATATGAGCAATATCTGCATAAATATACATCTGAAAAAGGCCCCTGTGCAAAGACTAAAGCCAAGTGTAAGTTAAATGTAACAAACGCTTTTTGTTTTGACCAAAAAAATGATTTAGTTTAAAGGATTAAAGAGGCCAAAGAAACAGTTTACAAAAGTAATATTACTAAGCTCATCCCATGTAAAAGCAAACAAAAAACCCCCCAAAACTTTCAAGCTACCCAGAATGCACAGGATCTTTGTAATCCAGAATTCCAAACACACTTGAACAACAGATACTACAAATGACCTGCAGGAGGCAATGTGGAGACATGACCCAACTACACTCAGCGCAGTATACAATAATCTGCAAGACACAATAAAGCTCATCAATGCTAAAATCCCTTGACTTTGTATGCAACCAATATCACAACAGCATTATTTCCAATTTATATACCATAAGTCAATGTTTTAAAGCGCCAGCTGGATCATGATACCCTTTCTAAGTACATTGAGGAATTAAGACATTACAAATGTCTCATTTCACCTCAAAAATACCTCATCAGCCAATATGTTTTTTGGTGTCCAGGATTTGTTTTTCACTTGAGCCGCAAAACTAAAGGAGATGAGTATTGGGTGATGAAATTAAAGCACATCAAACACGTCAATCAGCTGTTTGGTGTGAGGTAGGAAACTGTTATGGTAATTTGTTTTGATATAAGATTATTTCAAAATGCAGTGCAATTTTGTATGCTTCCCAAAAATAGCAATTCGATGCATATTAGTTTTTTTACATTAATCTATTGTATATAATTTTGCTTGGTACAATTTGATTTGGTAACAGATGGCAAAACCACTTTGCCAAACTTTATCACACAACACTCATGAAACTACAGAGAATAAGTACAAAAATGATAGTGGGCACTCTACTGGGCACTATGGTTTAAAATGAATAAATCCATATTTTCATAGCAGGACATGCTGCAGAGGTAAATTACCCAGTATTGTGATTTTCATTAAAAAAGAAAAGAAAGTAGAATGAATTATATAATTTTTCTAACTGGGTCAAACATAGCTTTCTATTTCCTGGGGATAACAAGTGTCGAACCTAAAAACGATTACAGCATGAATGAAAACAGCTCTTTCACTGCACTTTTGGATCAAAGAGCATGATTAATCTTAGCAGCACTTGTTCAGACGAAGCTTTGAACCTCTAAACCTTGGCCATATAAGCAGCCCCTCCACAGACTGATGCATGTTTTATATTTTAGAATATATGTTCATAAATATATCAAAGACGTGAACATGGCAAGCATGTAATTATATTTGACAACTGAAGTACATATTGTAACTCGTTACTTGTAAGAATGCATGCCTCAAAACAAACATGTCAGTCTGAGCTCTGAATATGACGTATATGAGAATAAAGCAAGCATTCCCCAACAAAGAAGCCCTGCCTAAATTGTGGCATGATCATTTAGGCAGTTATGAACACACTACACATTAAATACAGACTGAACATGGAGTTCTTTTTTGGTGCTTGGCCCACCAGTTACTTACTGGACTTAAGGCCCAAATTGTCCAGTACCTCCAAAGTGGAGGAAGACAACAAAACAACAACAACAAACAAAAACGCCACCAACAACTGCTGCAGCACTGCAGCAGAAAGCTCCCTGCCAAGCCCAGAGTCATTAGTGATAACACTGCACTAGAACAGTGGGATGCCAGGGTAGAGATGTGCTCCAGACTCATCTCATTAAAGATGCTCTACCACACTTGAAAAGCCTGGAGAGCTAAGATGAGGATAAGTAAAGAGCCTACTGAGGTCTGTGGCCTCTATTTAGAGTTTTCCCTTTTGATGACTCTACCTGCAAATAAGCCATGAGGCAGCATATACAAAATCTACTTCTAGCCTTTAGAGGGTCACTTCGGAAAGGCAGCAAGCACTCACCCAGCATAGCGGGGTTGGCGGTGCGGTTGACAGGTTTTGGCGGGGGCAGAGGGGGCTGCTTGACTGGCTGGGTTGGGGCCATGCCCACAGAGGAGGACTGAGCAGAGGAATGAGTGAAGGACACTCCACTGGAGGCCTGCGTGTTGGCCCCAGCAGATGAAACAGTCCGTAGGGTCTTTCCGGCTAAACTGGCGGCTGAGGAAGGGGGTGAGCTGGAGGAAATGGAAGAGGAAGAGAAGGAGGTGGCAGGGCTGTGGATGGGGGTGCGGGGGGAGCCCTCCATGCCAGGCTCTGGGGTGGAGCTCATCAGCCACTTGGGCGGCATTATGGACTGCTTGGGGGGCAGCGGCTCTCGCAAGGTGTCCCTCAGAGCATCCTGGTCTGGAATATAGTGACCACTGTCCGACTCTGTAAGCAGAAAGGAACAAAATATGACAGCATGGTTAACATTTCTGACATCCTGACTCTTTCAGAAACAAATGAGTACAATATGAAATCTCTGCACGAAAATAATTTTATGTTTAATGCTTGTGCCATTCAGAAGTAGTTGGAATGAATATATAAATATTATGACAAGTATTACAGTAGTGAAATAAATCTAAAACTATACAGCAAAAAAATATTTTTATGTTCAATAGTAGCCTGAACATTTGACATTTATTTACAGTTTCAGTCATGCCCAAATCCACTTGGTAGCTTTGATTTGCCAATCAAAATGGTAACAACACAGGGAGGATTAAGCCACCACTGCAACTTTCTGAAATGCTGCTAACGCAGCGCCACAGGACAGCTCGATATATTTGTGGGAGAAGTAGTGTTGTTTTCGTCGGCACTGTGAATTAGACTTTATATTCTCTGACCAAACCCAAACCTGGCCCCATATTTCCTGCCACTCTCCTAGGTGCGGGCCTTGATCCAGCATTTGAGTGTCTCTGAGCTTTGAGTGTAAGTTTAGGAATGCACCCACAGTTCAGAACGTGTGTTATAATGGTCCACATAAAAATAAATCGGGCTCAGGCTGAAAATTACAGATATGTCGGGCCGAGATGCACGGTCTCGGGTCGGGTTTAATTTTTTGGGCCTGATCTAAGCTCTAATGTGAATGAAATGTATCTAGAGTGGACAAAAGATTTGGGACACACACAAAATCTCTCACACAGCATTTTTAAGCAGCTTTTCCCATATTTATGCAAAAATGCTGAGTCTTGTTCTGATTTGGTTTTGTAGACTATATTTGTTCAGGATTTTAAAAAAATATTAATGTTGAGATCAGGCCCACAAACTGAAGGTTAAGACTTTTACCAGTTTTACAAATTTGGGCTTTCAGGAAACAGACACACACACATTTTCACATTGTACACATTGTATACAAAACAAATGAGTGTCTTCCATGTCTGGAATGGATATACAGTATTCCATGTCTGGAATGGATGTAAGGTAATCAAATTGTCAAATAGGCTTGACTGAAATGTAGATTTAGTCTATTCTACGAAGTACTTATACTATTTTGACTTGCATTAATAAAAAAGACTAAAATACAGCTTTAATTTACTAAATCTATACAAAAATTGTCATGGATCATTCTGACTAAAATAAGACTAAAATGCTCAGACTAAAACTTGACTAGCTAAAAAGAGTCTGGACATGGCAAAGACTAATCATAACTAAAACGACAGCTTGATACAAAGACTAGACTAAAACTGAAATTAAAACAGGCCACCAATAAACAACACTAGGGAGAAGGCCAATTAGTCAGCCAACAGGTGCCTGAACTGTCTGGATGATGGAGGACCCATCCAGTCATGAATGGGTGTGGCATAATCCACCCAGCACATAATTTCGAAAAGATCATATTTATTGCCAATATTCCAATATTGATATAGTTGAACAGTCACATTCATATTAGTATATCAATACTTTTTTTCATCCATAGTTGTTATTCATGTTAACGGGACATCATGCTATCCAGTAAAGAATGTAAGTGATTAAATCAGCATAATGGTAATCAGCATCAAACACAAAAATCTGCAAAGTTCTTCTCATCTTTCCTGAAAGAATACTGTGTTGTAAAATGGTGTTATCATTCCCATGCTGTTTGTCTGTGTGCTTTTCTTAATCAGCTCATCAGTCGCCATGGGAGATAAACAGGCTGCCGTAATTACCTCCCTCGGTCTCCCTCCCCGTCATTCCCTCTCCATTCTTCAAAGCTGATGTTTTAAGCTCAGGGTTATTTACAGCCGCTTTATCACACCAAGGCACGGGGCAGCAGAGGGGAGCGGGTCAGTGAAGTAAAGGGAAGCGCAGCCAGAAGGAAGAATTTAGAGAGTAGATGAAGTGGGGGAAAAAAATTACTCCTCTTTATCCACTCTTTGCATTTCTTTGTCAACAGCTAAGGTTAATATTGGACTACTGGCTGAACTATTTAAACTCAGATTATAATAGAGCATTAGTCCTGGCGGAACCATTAATTTATTCTCAAAGGAGGTTTGTGGCTAAAAGGAATGGGCTTGTTCTAAAGAGGTTTAAGTTGAATCGACAGCAGCGTGTTAATTAGGAAGGAAAGAGAATAAAGCTGAGCTGTCCCTCCCCTGTTCCTAAATAAGAACCTTAGCTGGAGCAGGACCCTGGGGAGCACAGCCGCCCTCCTCTCCAGTAGGGCCTGAAGAGGAGGAGGAGGAAGCACTGGAGGAAAAGTGCGTAATAGCAGGTGAGAGGAAACCAAAGCACCAGAAAAATGAAGACAGCCTCAAGCAATGGTGCATCACTACATGCAGAGATGAGTGCTGTTCCTCCTCTACAGTTTAAAGCTAACCAGACTCGCCATACAATGTCCCAAACTATCCAGAATGTTGATATTAAACTGGCAATGAGGCCAGTTAACATTAGGTGCCATTTGGGTCAAAATTTATATAATGAAACAGAAATAATTTAATATTAGGAAATGTTGCAAATCTAGCTTTTTGTTTCACTTCATATTTTTTTAGCTTAAATTTAGCCATATCAAACAGAAAAATAATTGTATTCAATCTCTATGACTGAAATATAGGACAATAATCCTGGGCTGGTGTGAACTGACGTATGGAACATCTGTTAGTTCTCTCACTGTAACACTTCCTGTATATTATACATTGCTTTGCTCTACCTGTGAAACTGCAGCGCCGTAACGCACTAATAATTCCCTGGTTAGCTGCATTAGTTGTGTTAAAGAATAGAATTAAAACATTTTGTCTGGCATGCCTCATCAAAGGAGAAGAAAGCTGACGCGACTCACCTCGCCTTCCTCTACCCTCTTCAGCAGAGGCGTGGCGGGGGAGGGTGGGCTTCCACTCAGTTTCAGGGCGTGTCCTGCGGCAGTCCTCAGACGGGGCTTTGGTCAAGCCGGGCCTTTTCTCATTTGCTCTTCCCCCCCGCCGACCATCGTCCACCTGCCAGGCCAGGTTGGGTTTCCACTCCTCCCCGCCAGAACGTCCGCCTCTCCTACCTTCATCTTGTCCGCTGGATCGGAAGCCCAGCCCTCCACGACGCTCACCGTCAGTCGGGGCACGACCTCGGCGGTCATCAGGGTGGGGCAGCCAGGCTGGGTTCATTCTGAGGTCTGACTCAGCCGGGGACCGGACAGACTCAAGCCCTTGACCACCTGCACTGTTGCTCCCTACAGGCAGCGTGTGGCCATTCTTCACATAAGGCTGCTTAGGTCCATGAGCCTCATCTACTTCTGTTACAATAAACGAAGAATATATGACCATGTATAATGGGTAAACAAATGATCATTCACACTTTCATAAACAAATGTATCTCGAAGCAACATCATCTGCATCTCTGAGGGAATTTAAAAGACTTAAGATGGATTTCACAATCAATCTTTGAAAATCAGGTTAGAGAAAGGCAGCGCAGGCTTTTTGAAGCTAGGAAACTGCTGGGGGCTGTGAACAAGAGCAGGTTTGCATGTTTCAGAATATCTTTCACATAAATAGGCCCCCACAGCTCCCACTGCATGACTTTCAAAGCTTTTTGCTGCAGGGCACAATATACTCCACTTTTCCCAACTCAAGAAAAACGGCATGTCATTTTTCTCACAAAATATGAAGTTGGATAGTCAAAAGAGAGCATCAAATTGAATTTCCTTCCTTCATCCATTTCAAAATCTGCTGAATTTCTCCCATCCCCTCTGGGATAGCAACAGTATTGGGAGAGCTGTCACTGTTATGACCTTACTGAGGAGTCTGTCTGAATGTGATTACTGCGGAGCCAAGATAAATGGACGCACAGGCAGTGACAGGCATAGCAGGTACTGTCAGATAAAGGACCACCTAGGCCTGTTACTGTAACAAAATCCTCTTATTTGAAGATGGAAAAAAACACAGTAAACTCTTAAACTGAGATTTGGAGCCGGAGAGTGATGTGTTTTCCCCCTAAAGGCAGAAAAAGAGGAAGCTCAATCTTGTCTAAAAATAGAACAGTGCTGTTCAGTACAAATTTTAGTTTAAGTATATTGCCACACTTACTTAGGACATAAAAACTAAATCTCAAAAGTTAAAATGAATAATAATTGCATTACATTTACTTTTATTTAGATATATTTAAATATATTAGTTTGGGGTGGGGGAATTTGGCTCAGAGTTTTTGGCTTTATTAAATTTTTTGATCATACCTACAGTATTTTGTTTTGATGACAGCTGGGGAAAGTACTGGAAGTTATGACATTTTATATTTCTACATAGTCTTCCCTTCTACTGGTGGCCACTTTGCACAATATCAAACTGTAGTGCCAGTTTCAGTAATAATTGAAATCTCACTGTGGTCTGAGGATGTCCAGCTCTTACACAGATGACTTTTGTACAAAATCATGAAATACCCCAATCACCCCAGCACAACAGCTTGGTTTTTAGAACAATCTGATCTGTGTCATATATGACAAATACGGTATATTAATGAAGGCTATAAACTAATTTAACCTTTTTAAAAGTTTAAATGAGCAATTCTAGTATCTTGCTCTGGTTTACATTAAGTAAATAAAACAAAAACAATGCCGTTTTAAACCAGCAGCAAACTGTTTTTTCCCCAGTCATTGGGACCTGTACTGCATCACCTTTACATAATGTTGGCCATCTAAATCAAGAACACAGGCATAAACATATGCAAAAAACCTACAAAGAGCAGAAAATCTCATACCGTTCTCAGGAAGCTCTTTTAGAACTCCCTGTTCTATCAGCTCCTGTCTAGGTCGTCTCATCGACATCTTTCTTTCCAGAACTGTTGGGAAAAAACAGCATTTAACAAAGCTCTAAACTGCCAAGATCTGAGATTACAGTTGTGTGTGAAACATTTCAAATGGTTTGGGAGATGTGAATTTCTGTAAAAATAAACTCCAACATAAATATCTATTGATGTATATCCATGCTCACGAGAAAAACACAGCATTGCCAAAGAGGTATATATGTATCAAATATATATATATATATATATATATATATATATGTATTAAAAAATATATGTATCAGCATCAGATTGATCAATTTGATTAAGAAAATATATTTAGTAATGCATTTGCTGTACTAGAACACGTGACAATAAGCTACTTTATTTGTGTAATGTGTAATAAAGTGTAATAAAATGTGTAACTCGATACTTAGTAGTCAGTGTCATAGATAACAATGATCAACTGCAACATCCAACTGCAACATCAACGGCTAACAATATTTTGGCAGCCACTGAAAAAAGGGATTCTAATGATGGCCATTCAATGTGCAAATACCACCTACAAAAAATGTTACCATGTTTTTTGGTGCACATAGGAGAAGGTTTTGAGGGAGTTCTTGTCCCTAACCCTGACCTATAGCTCAAGCATGGATGCCTACTTGGGTGGTCCACAAAACAAGACAAATAAAAAAAATCACGGCAACCGGGCTCCAAAATTAAAAAAATGTTCTGTGTTTTAAATTTGATGCGGATTGCTACATATAATGTTATATATATAGTAGGTCTGTTTTTTTTCTTAGCTTTTTAGATACCGGTAATACCGTTGATAATACATACATATATATACATATGTATATGGCTATTCTTTGCATGTTTATTGTTTGTATTGTGGCACTATTATTATTCATTACTTCCAATAATCAGATAGTTTCCAGATCTGATTGTTTAAAAGTTCATTAGGTGCTTGCAATGTTTCATTTTGTGTTACGCTGACAGTTTTGACACATGACGAAAAAACAAAAAGTAGTCCTGAAGTATGGCTGAAAGGGAAAGATACTGACCAGCTATTTGGACCACACCTCCCAACCAATGGAGACACTCTTCGACTTTTGAGGTTTGTTCATACAGAACATAAATTAACAGTTAAAGAGGCTGCTGCCAATTCCGCGTCATGCATTATTGAGCTATGGCAACATGCTTGCATTCCACATCAGAGATCTTTGTGTCCAAACATAGAACAAAAATACGGTTGTGGAGAACAATTTTTGGACCACCCTAATGCCTAGAGCAAGACAGTATTCTTTGTATGACCATGGATAAAAAGGCAGTGACTTTGCTCCTATTTTAATGGTGTATTTTCATGCTTTTAAAAAACATGGAAAGGTGCATTTTCTGATATTTAATTAGTCAAAGTTGAAGGTCACTCTGGTGAGTAAAATCTATCTTCAATTGTGTCATTTATGCAAGTCTCTTGATTTTTCATACAGTTTACAAAGAAATCCTCAAAAATGTGTATCAATGATGTACAGTGTATGTTCACTATCATTTTGAGATGACCTTCTAAACAACTGCATACATCAGAAACTGATAAATGAGACATTAACTAAGTTTTTGTGATGACCGCCTCATCTCCGGTCGGTCGGCCCCGCTCCCTGTCCCCTGAATACTAACGTCCCTTTACTTTAGTCCACCCTCCTGTGTTTCCTTTAACCCCTTCCTTGTGTGCTTCCCTGGTTTGTATCGCGCCCCTCTCATTAGGTTCACCGGTCCCTCGTTTCCCTGGATCTTCACCTGTATGTTGTTCCCCTGATAGCCAATTCCTTCCCCAACAAGTCAGTTTTGGGCAAACTATATTTGTGTCCGTTTGTTCTCATGTTTCTGGTTCTCTTTCGTTACAGGCTTGTACTCCTCCCGTTTTGAGGTAGAGTAGGTGCTGAGCCGTGCACCTCGTCGTCTGCAGCACAGCACCTTCGCCAAAGACGAGCTGGGTTGACTCTGAGTCCTATTTTGGTTCTTTTGTTTCTTTTGAGGAGTACAAGCCTTGTCTGTGGTTTGTGTCTTGTTTCATGTGCTTTACTTTATTAAAACCCTGAACATCACTCTGAGAGCGTCCTCCCCTTCCCTTCCTGCGGAGCGATCCTTGACAGTTTTAAACGATTTTTAAACACAACAATCTGAACAGTGTGACCACAAGGGCTCATAGTGCAAGACAAACACACCTTCTGAAGTTTCCTTAAACTTTTCACTGCTTTTCTTCTTCCTCCATTTCCAGGGCTTGAAAATCTTGCCCAAGGTTGAAAACTTGCCCTTGCGCTTGGGGGGAGGTGTGCCTTCCCCTGCATTGCTGCACTCATTGCCTGTGGTATTGTGCTGGTGGTCGCCTTCATCATCTGCAAGGAAGGGGGAGCAGACAGATGGGTTGAGTTAAGATCTGAATAGAGAGAGATTGAGCATCGTGAAGTATTGTAGACCGATAGCTCTGACTTGTCACTGGTCAAGTCAAGTTTATTTATACAGGCCTTCAGCATACAAAGGTCATTCAATGTGCTTTACAGAGATGGAACACAAATATAAAGCAGAAATATAGTAGGATGTAGTTAATAAAAGAAATAAATGAATATACAGTGGTATATAGTGATTGAGTGTGGTGCTATTTAAAAGAACATGAAGGAGAATAATGCATTTCTTCCACAGCTTTTAAACCTGGCCTCAGTTGGTGTTGGTCTGATACTGATGGGTTGCTGGTTCCAGCGGTGAGCAGCATAGAGACTAAAAGCCATTTAGTTTCAGTTAAGTCTTTTCACCACTAGCTGACCAGCTCAAAATAGCTGCGAGTATTTAAATGAATAATAAAAAAATATGATAAAATCATGGAACGCTGCAATACTCCTCTGTGTCCTGCTCAGATTTACACTCACATAAATGGCTAATCATCAGGTTATCAAATCTTTTACATACATCTACCTACAGAATGCCCAAGAAAGTGTTTCCAACACACCAAGCTGCTGACACTCATGAGTATAGCTATTGCTTTAACTCCTCAGCAGAATGTTTCCTGAGAGATGAAGATGAAAGTCAATAGACCACTGAACAGCTTCTCAGTGGTCCCTCAGCCAGACTTTATGAAAATGCATTCCTCTACAGACTAAAATTGGGTAAACACTCTGACGTACTGTTTTACCATTTATTGTGCAATATGTTCAATTCATGCTGCTTTATAACCCATACTGGTCCATACATCTTGTTTTGATACTTTGTATGCTACATCATAAGAAACATTTGCATCAAAATATCTAGAATACTTAACTCACTGTCAAGTATGTAACCAGTCACATTGCTACCAATTTAAATTGGCAAAAATGGTTACTGCATAAATGTAAGGATGGATCTCCTGCCCACATAGTAATGACTTTTTTAAATTATTCGTTTCCCTACATACGCTCCCTTTCATTAAATAATTCAACAGAAAGTAATACCAGTTAATGATCATTCGTAGCAATACACAGGGAAAAAATGCATCCATTAAAAAATAAAAAATAGGTTTAACGTGACCTCACTAGAGCAGGTTGTTTTACTCATGGATGTTACAAAAATATTTTTTAAAATTACAATTACAAGTCATTGTATTAACACCACCATGGCTAATTATAAGCCTCGGAGCTATGCCAGAATACTTCAGACTGATTGACACGTGTCATTTATAGTGCAATTCATCAATCTGGCTTCCATAAAGAACAACAGAAACTTATCATGTCCATGCACATACTATACATATTGTATCTGATTTGGTTCTTCCCAACAAAACATAATATTTATCAATTAGCATTAGCCTTGGCAGTAGCTTAGATCCCAGTCCAGCAAACACAGGATGTCCTGGCGACAGCGCTAGTGCTAAGCAAAAAATTTCCCACAACATGCCAGGCTCATTCCACTCCAGCAGCCAGCTGTTTATTGCTCTCTTGTCTGAGACAGCAAATTCTCACCAAGCAAGGCAACACCTTATCTGACAATTCAGAGGGGAGAAGGGAGGCAAGCATATTTGTGTCTCTATTTCGTAGTATATTGAGAGCATAAGAGAGAATAATTATGTACAATACAATATACCATCACCAACTACTTACAGGCACATTGTCTTTTTAGAATGGGGGAGAGAGAGTGTAAGAGAGAGAACACAAGAAAGAGAGAGAGAGAGAGAGAGAGAGAGAGAGAAAGAGAGAGAGAGACTCCAAATGAATGATATTAGCCCTGCTGCCCTCACCACTTCCTGTACTGAGATAACTGCTGGAAATTAGAATCAGCCCCCAACAGCACTTCCTGTTTCTAAAGATCAAAAAAGAAATCTCTCAGACAGTACGAGTACGAGCTCCGACAAACCGCCTGGTTTAACAGCAGTCTGAGTCAGCCCGGCAGCCCCCGCCTTGACAGAGATTATAGTATCATGAGTGGGAGAGCAGCGCTACCTGGACTCCAGCTGCCATGCCGATGACTGTGGAGGCAGCAGGCCATGGGGGAGCTGAGGTGTCCTCAACTTGCTCCCCGTTGTACACCCAGTGTCTAGGAAAGCCTGGAGGAAACTGCAGAGGTGTGAGAAAGCTCCCAAAGAGCCGACCAGATCCTTGTGGTGAGGCCAATTATAATCTTCCAGTGCCAAAAGAGCAGTCAGGCTTTGCGGTCGTCTTGTTTTTTTAGAAACCCGGAGCCACAGGTCCTTGTCTTTAGAAAGGATTTCATATTCCACACAAGGGCTGTTGTAACCAATTATACAGATCACTGAATAATCTACGGTCTATTCTAATGATTAATCGAGCAATCAGTTTGTTTCCCAAACTAAGGGTCTTTTTAATACTTAAAAACTCATTTGAAAATAAAACCCTACTGAGCAAAAGACAGATCAGTAAGACAATGTTAAATATGTATTATTGTGTAACTAACCAAATATTCAGTGCCAAGTAGTCACGGTATACATTTCTATATTTAGTACATAGAGTAAATAAGTTTAAGAAATTTAGACAGTCCTATATATAACATCAGTGAAACTGAATGCTCACAACTGTATTAAAAACACTGTACTGACAGCCCATCACATGCACTGTCTCTCCCTCTCCGAACTCATCCTGCGGAACAGTACACTCCTGCTCCACACAGGCAGCCATCCAAATCTGAGCCAGGGATAGAGCTGAGACAAAGTAGCCACCAAGCAAACATCCATCAGCAGGTGTAGACAACGCGACAGCACGAGTCCTAGTCCTTCAACCTCAGGAGAGAGGAAAACCAAACGCAGTAGTCCAGGGGATTTCAGCCGGCAGAGTTTGAGCTCTCCAAGCTTTTCTGTTCACGAACGCTGGATGTGAATGTATACAGCACTGCTCAGAGCTCTGGTTTGGGAGGAGAGGAGAAAACAGAGCTGGAACAGACAGCTGCAGACGTCACAGAGGATTGATAAAAATGTCCGTTTGAGTGAGGTGTGAGCAGACTTCACATCCTGTGCTAGAGCTGTTCGAATGGTAGAGGGACTCTGAGCTGATCAGGCACAGTAGTGGGAGGAGGGGGAAAGGTGAAGGGGGGGGGAGGCCTGGGAAACCGAGGGAGGAAACGGTACTCCACCCTGATCCTGAGCGAGGTGGGGGAGTTTAGACAGAGAGGACCCCCACCCACCAAGCATGCCTGTGTGAAGTGGAAAACATGTAGACGCGTAAAGATAACACAGTAAAATAACAGCTTACCCTGATTCCTGGTTCAGTGCCCTGTAGTAACTGCATATCATGAACATATTTGTTAATATAGCAAAAAGTTACACGCTCCATAACCCCTGGCCCGGTGTACAGAAAGATCCACACTCTAACAGTTAAAGGGTGGGAAATATGGCCAGTAGGTATATCATTATACAAATTTTCATATCAGAAAAAATGAATCATTTGTCAAATCTTTATTTTTTTCCAAGCTTAAAGGCTGACTTGTTGTTTTAATTTGTAATATACTATTGAACTGTTATTTTGGCCAAACATAAAATATCAATTGATCAGAAACCGCCAATACACACTTAAGTTGCTTTTATTGGTGAACATGTAAAAAATTATTCATTATTAACTTACTTAAAACATATTTAAAAGAATAATAAAAGCATCAGGGAAGCTGATCACTTCAAATAGGGAAGACCCTCCACTTTTTAGGGACTGTAGAATGTTACATACTGACTCCTCCCTCAATCACCTCACAATAATAATGATAATTAATACATTATGTGTATGCTATGTAATTAATTAAAAAATTATACTCAGTTAATATTCAATCACATACATTACATTAACTCCTGGGAATACAGATAAACAACCTCTGATGGATGTGGCTGAGGTCCTATTTTTAACTGCAGTTGAGGAACAAATGCAAATGTGACAAGCATATTTTATCAATCTGACAACAGTTTGATGATTTTACAAAAAGTAAAAAGTAAAGAGAGATGATACATGACCAATAAAAAGCCCCGTGTGATCACTTGTGTGTGAAGAATCACTTCACTGTAATTTGCTAAAGCTAATGAGAGTGAACTGCTTTTAAAATCCAGCTTGTATTTTCATTTGGGGCCGACATATAGGATCCAGTAACAGTGCTGTACTTAACTAGACACGCCTGTCAACAGTAATAAGTAGTAGTATGTGTTGAAAGTATATAATGTAACAAATACAGGTACAAAAACAAACCAGACATTGTGATAGGTTTTACAATAATTCTACCTAAATTCATAAAACCGGTCTCTCACAATAAATAATAGTTTCTAACTGTTGTCAGCTTCCTGGGGCGACAAAAACATTCTAAACCTATGTATTGACCACATAAGCTCCCAAAGTGTGGCTCTCTCAGCAGCTCCTGAAAAAAGACTAACCCTGAAATAATACTGAAAGCAAGGACATGTCTGGCGTTAAGGTCTTTTCTGCAGCAACCTGCTTTGAACAGAGCCAATCAGACCAGAAAACTCTTCCCAGCATGAACTCCTCGCTCATCTTGAAAAACCTCAGCCAGCTATCACACACGCACAACAGAAACCCTTTGTTCTCCACTGAGAGACAGAGCTGGCCACAATTATCCATGCACTCGAGACAGGCCTCACATAAGCCTTCGCCTCTTCTCTACACTACTTCTCATGTATGGCGGTCATGATCACTTATATTGGGAGTAATCTAGCAATAATTTTGGCTATTAATCTAGTCATTGTTTTGGTGTTGTTGGTTTTTAAACTTTAATACTGCTCTAGATTTTTGAGTGAGATTGAGGATTATTCAACACTGACAACTGAAAGTTGATTTTACTTCGAACGTGAGAGTATGTAAATAACCAATTCAGTTCACTGCCCCAGACAGAAAGTAAACTGGCACTGGGAAAACAATTAGCATTAGTGATTTTGCGATCGATCGGCCGAAGATCGGTTTCAGACGATAATCACACTTTATGACTCAATCGGTACTCATTAAACTTGATGACGTCAATGCGTGAGGACTAGGGATGGGTACCGAACCCGGTATTTATCGCCTAATTATAGGAGACCGCAGTATAGATAAACTCCCGCGCACACACACACACACGCGCACACACACGCACACACACGCACACACACAAAACACGAGAGAACTCTCATGCGTACACACGCACACACGCGCGCGCGCACACATACACAAAACGAGAAAACTCGTGCGTGTGCACACACACACACACACACAGCGAAAACTCGCGCACACATTCAACAGGAGAGAACTCACGTGCACACACACACACACACACAGAACTCGCAGAACACACACACGCGCACACACACGCGCGCACACACGCGCACACACACGCGCGCACACACGCACACACACACACAAAACAGGAGAGAACACACACACTCGCACACATATAACAAAGGCAACATTTATAGTATTACTTTATCTGAGTAAATGGTGATCAGGGAGCTCACATATCAGTTATATAAACTTGAAGAATCAGAATCGGCATCGGTATCGGTCGATCACCTACACAAAAAAATCGTGGTATCGGTGGCAAAAATCCTGATCGGAGCATCCCTACTTAGCATCATAATTATGATGCTGATAACACATAATTAAAATAAGAGCGGGGCCACAAAATAAACTGACTACAATATCTGCCGATTTTCAACTTTATTTCCTAGTGAGTGAGATCGTAAATATCACCATATTAACAAAGTGAGCTGAAGGACACACACTTAACCTAAGAAATCTTCCTAAGCAGCTACACGATTGCCAACAAATACTGAAGACACGAATGTTAAAAAAGAATAAGAATCAGAATATTTAAAAAATATCTTAAAGGGAAACAATTTATATAGAATCATTCGTTTGGCTCTTGTATTCCCTGCTGAATTATATTTAGAGTGAGAAAGCTAAACACATTCTAACCTGACTTAACTGGTGTGTTTAGCAGAGAGGCTGAGAATAAAGAAGGCTAAGAGGCTGGTTTAACTAATTATAGGCTATGCAATGATTACATAATTGTATTAAACACTGAAATAACTCAAATAATCCATAGCGAACAGCATTCATGTTCGGTGTTGACATTTCCAAGTCACTTCACTGGCAGTGGAACATGTAAAACTGTTGAATATTCACTATATAATAAAAAAAAATTAATGATTAATCAAAATGTTCGTATCATGCCAGCCATCTAGGTAGGCAGAAATCCTGTCAAGACTACTCGTTCTCTACAGTCGTGGCCAAAAGTTTTGAGAATTACACAAGTATTAGTTTTCACAAAGTGTGCTGCTAAACTGCTTTTAGATATTTGTTTCAGTTGTTTCTGTGATGTACTAAAATATAATTACAACCACATTTCAAAGTCTTTTATTGACAATTACACAGCATTTATGCAGAGTCAGTATTTGCAGTGTTGAGAGTAAGTTGCTCTGAACTTCTGGGCCAAATCCTGACTGATAGCAACCCATTCTTTCATAATCACATTTTGGAGTTTGTCAGAATAAGTGGGTTTTTGTTTGTCCACCCACCTCTTGAGGGTTAAACACAAGTTCTCAATGGGATTAAAATCTGGGGAGTTTCCATGGACCCCTAATTTCAAAGTTTTGGTCCCCGAGCCACTTAGTTATCACTTTTGCCTTATGGCACGGTGCTCCATCGCACTAGAAAATGCATGGATTATTGGAAGAAGTTGCTGTCAGAGGGGGTTTTGGTACCGTCCTTTATTCATGGCTGTGTGTTTGGGCAAAATTGTGAGTGAGCCCACTCCGTTGGATGAGAAGCAACCCCACATATGAATGGTCTTAGTCTTTACTGTTGGCATGACACAGGACTGATTGTAGCGCTCACCTTTTCTTCTCCGGACAAGCCTTTGTTCAGATGCCACAAACAATCGGAAAGAGGCTTCTTTGGAGAATATGACTCTGCCCCAGTCCTCAGCAGTCCATTTGCCATACTTTTTTGCAGAAGATCAATCTGTCCCTGATGTTTTTTTTGGAGACAAGTGGCTTCTTTGCTGCCCTTCTAGATACCAGGCCTCCAAATGCTTCGCCTCTGCGTGCAGATGCACTCACACCTGCCTGCTGCCAGGTTTCTCACAACCCAGCCAGCTTATAGACAGTTTTAAGCCCAGTGTCATTACTTGCATGTACTCACAGCGAATCAATTCAGCAAACAAAGGGTCCGTCCGTGCTCTGAATGTGTGTAAACTTCAGGGACCACATAGAAACGAAGGTCTTTCGACTATTTTTAAATTAATTAATATTTGTCAATCATCCAATTTATGAGGTACTTTCATTTTTATGGACAGAGACAGAATATGAACCAAAAATCTAAGAAAGAAACATGTTACACAAAAGTTATAAATTTATTTGCATGCCACTGAGTGAAATAAATGTTGATTCTCTACAACCCTGCCAGACAAACTGGCTGTGTGCCAGATACTCCTGATCTTAATGTGTTTAAGCACACCAGTCCGCAAAATCGGTTTCTTACATTCCAACTGCTCCACCACCTTGGCAAGACCAGAAAGATATCAAAGGACATAAGGGACAAGATTGTAGACCTGGACTAGGCTGGAATGGGTTACAAGACCATCACCAAGAACCTTGGTGAGAAGGTGTGAACTGTTTATGCGATTATAAAAGGAATAAATATAAAATGACCATCAATTTCCTGCAGTATCTTGCCTCATGGGCTAAGGATGATCACAGGAGGCATTTGTTAATGATCTGATGGATGCTGTGACCACGGTCACGCAAGGACCCCCTGCTCACAAGGGCACATGTACAGCAGACCTGAAGTTTGCCTGTGAATGTCTAAATGATTCAGAGAAGGCCTGGGCGAAAGTGCCATGGTCAGATTTCTCTCTGTAAGAGAAATGCTGAGTGTGACCTGAAGAACACCATCTTTACAGTCGAGCGTGGAGCTGGAAACATTATACTTGGGGATGTTTGTCACCAGGTTGAGGGGGCAATTGCTGGGGCCATGAATCTTGAAGGAGAACATCCTTCCCTCAGCCACTGAACACTGGGTTGTGGGTCTTCCAGCATGACAATGACTCAAAACATACAGCCAAAGTAGTGGCTCAAAAAAGACATTAATATCCTATAATGGTCTCAATCCTATAGACAATCTGTGAAAGAGCTGAAGCTTTACCAAGCATCAGCCAAGAAACCTAAAGGATTTAGTGTGCCAAAACATTAGCTACATTTAAATCTAGACTCAAAACTCATCTGTTTAGTTGTGCATTCACTGAATAGCACTGTGCTACGTCCGAACTGATCGCCTCTTTTAACTTTCTTAAACTTTTTTAAATTAAAATTTTAAATCAATTTTAAATCAGTACAATCAATGTATAACTTTTATGTAACATATTTTTTTATTGATTTTGGGTTGATATCTCCATAAAAGTGAAACTACCTCATTAATTACAGACTGTTCTTTTTTTTTTTTTAAAGCAGCAAACTTTAAAATTCAGCCAGGGATCAAATAATTATTTTAACCACTGTACAAGCACACTGCATCAGATATTAACCCACATTCTGACATTAGGGCCATTTAGAAGTTCACCAGGAGAGCTGAGAGTATGTGGCATTAAATTGGCAATAAAAAGAATAATAAAAATAAAACCTAAGAACAAGTATTTTGACTGCTGACACAATTGCGCTAAATATGACATAAAAAAGCAGGCCAGTCATGTACTAATAGGTTTAAGTATTGTGATTTCATAAAACCGGATGCTATATAACTGCAATAGGGATGTTTTGCCCATAGTGTGCATGTAAATCAAAATTAATGTGATGTGGGGGGTTGTGCGCACAAAGCCCCGAGGCAGACGGAATCAGGTGTGTATGCTGTTTGTTTCAGGGAGGAGAGAGAAGATAGCGGTATCATTGGTTTAGAGGCAGGCATGAAGCCTGGAGCAGCTTGAGTGGTTACGTAAGAGTGGCTCCGCTGGGAGAACTCATGAGAAACACTACCCTCTCCCTCTCCTTTTCCCTCTCGTGATTGCACTCGACACCCCCCTCCCCCAACTAGCAACACAGCCAAGCCCACTCAGAACACAGTGCTTGTGTGCGCGAGTGTCATGCTAAACATCATCACATGTCCAGGAGTTCTGCTACTTAAATCATTAGCCCATTCCACAAATCAGCAAAGTTTTGCAATGAAGAACAATGTTTGACCAACGGGGCAAGAGGCCACCTTTATTGCTCAGCTCCCCGACGATACACTGGTGTCGCCACTCGTAAGAGGCATCTTGAAGCATCCAGAAACATGACATTTTGTGTCACGGAGAAGTCGCCGTAAACTAATCCAACAGCAGCGAGAGGAAGCCTGAGGAAACACTGCCAAAGAAACAAAGAGTCCTGTATTGTGAGACGAAACCTAGCTGAAGTGTTTGGCCGGTCAGTTGGCTGAGGAGCATTAGGGCCCAGGTTGCTTTCTGCTAGCAGAAAAGGAACCTCAGCTGTGTTTGCTGTCTCCGCTATTGATGACGTCCCTCACTTCCTCTAGACTGAGCAAAAACAGTTCACTGTGATTCAGGTCTCCATAAATAAACTAGGTATTAGATGGTGGAGGAGAAGCATCCCAGACCATCGGAGAGAAGAACTGATGTAATGGCAAGAAGCAAACTTTAAAATTACCAAAACCCATCCCCAGCCAACCCAGGTCCAAGGGTTCCAGCTGAGTATCCCTGCCTGTGTGGACTTGAACAAGTGACGTTTACAACAAAGAGCCGTGAAACATGGAGGGGTCGAGCAGCTTCTTTCCATTTGCAACAGGATGTTTCTGCTGCCATTGTTTTAACAGTATTTCTTTTGCTTTATAATATATTTTGTATTTTTGTTGCATTTTTCTTATTTTTACATTACACACTAAAGGCAAATTAAACAACTGATATGATAGTTTTGCCAAATCTGAAACCTGAATTTGCATCTAACACATACCTACTGCTATAACTGTGGGTATCAATTATGATTTATGCTTTTTTTTTTTTTTCAAACTTAAAAAACCCACAGAACGATCTGTACAAGCAGCACAAAAGGTTCCCCCCATTACTTCAGTAATCATAAAATACAAACAAGAACAGCTGTGAGAAGATGAAATCCACTAATTAATCCCAGTCTCTTCAAACATTCACAAACCAAAGGGCAACCAAAAACTGCGGCAAATTTTGCAAGTTCCCTTACCAAGCTAAGTGAAAGCAAGAAGACAACCCTGACTGTTTTGGAATGACTGCAGGATCACAATCGCAGGAACTCTAGTAACAAACAATTCTTGGACATGAATTCTCCTCAGAGCCAAAATAACTTGTTTTCAGTGCTGAAGGAAGAAAAGCTGCAACATTTGCTGATTCAACAACGAAGGAGCAATCTGTAAGAGGCTGAAAGCTTCTGGGATAAGAGCTCATAAGAATGAACACTACACTGCTTAAATGAACAGGACTGGAACTGGTCCAAAGCATAGTGCAGATGTACTACAGAGAAACAGCCTTTCTTTACACTTTCTTACAATAGGGAACCTACAGTGGGCTTTTGTGTGTAGTGTGCCTGATGCCTTAATTTAGCCTTATCCATCCAGATTTGAACTCTCATCTGATCTGAAGTCGCTGCACTAGAGATTTTACAAAAAACATGTTTATCACATTTTACTCCCCATATAAAACACTGTGTGTGTGTGTGTGGGTGTGTGTGTGTGGGTGTGTGAGTGAACCAGTTCCAACTATGTGAGGATACACATCAAATAAGTTCAGTGGTGCCCATCATTGTGTTCCCCTGGTTATAATGTAACCAGTGCATGAGTTCTGCAATGCCAGCTACTACATGTGACTCACCGATGTGTGTGCTGGAGTCCTGAGATGCAGTCTCCAGAGAGAAGCTCTGTCCCATGCTCGTGGCCCAAAAGGGCCTATGTGTGCTTCACTGCCCTGGAAAGGGCACACCTCCACACTGGATGTCAACAGAGCCCAGCGACTCCACTCAGGCTTGCCCTGGATCCACAGTGAAAAGGCCCCTCTACCAGCTTCTCTCTCCTTCAGACGCTCTTCTCGCTCAGTCCGAGTCACTGATCTTTACGGCTCTCACTCTTTCTGTGCCTCTCTTGCCAACATTACCTCCCTCCTTCTCTCCTGGTGCCCTTCACTCCTCCCTCTGCTACTTCCCACCCCTTTCCTTTACACTTACCGCCCTGCCTCCCTCCTTCCCTCTCACTCTCACTCTCTTTCACTCCCTTACTTTACAAATAAGCTTGAAGATCAGTGCAACTACAGATGGATGCCTATCATTCCAGAGAGTCAGGGTCAAAGTGCAACGTGTGTGTGTGTGTGTGTGTGTGTGTGTGTGTGTGTGTGTGTGTGTGTGTTCGAGTGAGAGGGAGAGAGAGCACGAGAGAGGGCAAGAGAGAGAAGCAAGGAAAGAGATTAAGGGGCTACTCAGGCAGAAGACTGAGAGACACTTAATTAGAACGATATGGTGAACAACACAAAGAGGGGAGTGGAATCTCACTGATTCATACTGAGGTGGTTAGAAAGAGAAACAGCTGCATATTTTTTCTCTTGGTTGCAACATATAGGAGGTTTAAAAGTATGCTCTTTTATTTAAACTGCACCTTTAAATTAAGCAGAAACTTTATACCTAGTTAGCTAATGTCCTTGGTCACACTAATAAGCTTTAAAACAATATTATTTGTTGTTTTTCTTCAAAAAAGAAGAATCATTTAAAATGTTAAATGGCTTTTACCCTCCCCTGTCCTCTTAAAATGACTGTGGGTGAGAAGAAATAGCTTAAAATTGCTGTGCAATATTTAGTGTACTGCGCAACACCTCAAACTCACTGCCACTCAACAACAGGGTAAAACCTAAGACAGGCATGACACTAGGATAAATCTCTCTTTAGTAAAATATGTCATTTCTGATACCCACAATATTGTCACAACACCTCCCCTACCGATGTTCTGGCACACATCACATTAAATGGTTTCAAAATATTGTTTGACAATCTGATTTACTGAAGAGAATATAAAGTCTCGAAGCACCCATTGCTCCCATGTCAAATAGTCAATCCCACCTTTAGTTGCAACAACTATAGCTGCAATCAACTGCTTCCTGTAACTGGAGATACATCTTTTATGTCACTATGGGGTACTTTTGTCCCACTCTTCTGGGTAGAACTTTGGTGGACTTTGAGCTTGAAAGGTCCATTTTAAATCCCTGCTGCAGCATCTCAGACAGGGTTCAGGACTTTGACTACAATCTTTTTTTTGTTTGTCGTTTTTTGGGGTCATTTAGAACAGAACCTTCCCTTGTGCTCTTTATTGTCATTTTGCTGCATAAACAAATTGTGCCTGGACTTTGTTCTGATGACCCAACATTCTCCTGCACAATTACAGCAAGTCATCCAGGCCCAGAGGCAGCAAAGTACTACACACTTTCACACCGTTACCACCTCAATTCGTTACTGGTAAATGATCTTTTTACAGAATGCTGCACTAACTTTACGCCAGATGTATCAGGGCCCTTGTGTTCCAAAAAGTTGTATAAAAACTCATCATGCCAGTGAGAAATAATCCAGTGAACAATTATCCTTCAAGGTCATCATGGTGTTTTTCAATAAATATGAGCTGCATCTTCAGATACCCTCTGGTTTACAGTGACTTTTACCATGTGAGAGTTATACCCAGTGATACCCAGTCTCTTTCAAGAGGTGGAATAAAAAATGCAGACTCATGCATAGGTGGACATTAGGGTACTTTGATATCAGAGGTGAGTTTTTGTTGTGATTTTAGACAATTTTAATACACTGGCCACTTCTGGGAAAATTAAACACCAGTCAATGATGCCTCCATATGGAGATAATGGATTTTGTGGTGGTCCACTGGAGTTCTGGAACCACAGACTGATACACTACAGTAACCCTTTCCAGTGTGATGGATTTCAACATCTTCCTGATCTCTTTGAGATGTCATTTGATTGTGGCATAGTGTGCTGCTTGCTAAGATAATTTATCTTAATTAACACCACCAGAAAGGTTTTATTCAGGAGATATTTAACCTTAACTCTAAATAAGCTTGCTCCATCTGGTATAAATGTTCCCAGTTAATATATTGTTTGCTTAAAACACACACACACACACACACACACACCAAAAAATGACCCCTATTCATCCCTCTTATCCCACCAGGAATGCAAACTGAATGCAAATGAAATGAATCTAGGTCCTGCCAACAAGGAAAAATTAAACAGCATTATGATATCATATTGGAATAAATTGGTATAAATATTGCCAAAATACTTAAAAGTTTGACCAAATTCAAAAGCTAAACTTACAAATAAGCCAGTACCACTTTTTTAGAAGTTATATTTTAGATATTACAATTCCTCATAGCCTCATCATTTTGTTTCATCCTGTCCATATTTGGTATATGGTCTTTATCTGGTCCATATCTTGAACTAATACAATCTCCATAGAAAATCATGACCAGTCTTCAGCCCCTCAGAGGGAACAGGCAGGTAAACCCCCCTAGTGGCCATTCATTGGAATTCCAAGCTTGTAAAGTCCTCCTGCTGAGTCCATTAGAGGAAAATGTGTGTGAAAATACATGACTTACACTCTGAAAGTGGGTGGCTTACATAAGTTATGCCCCTAAAGCCTTCAGTTCACTGATTTGTTCAGAGCACTTAATTGACTGATTAATTACAAGCAGTGGGAGTGCTTCCACATTATTTCACAGGCCTCAGAAAAAGAGGCATGGGGAGGAGCTAAAACAAGCACATACACACTAATGCTGCATCCGAAATCGCATACTACGTGTGTAGGTACTACATTTGAATTTGTATGTACTGCTCTACCGTTAAATCTGTACGTTCTATGCAGTATGAATGAGGGCAGTATGAATGGAATTTGGACATACTGCATCCACTCTGTTGGTGATTTCACGTTTCACGTGTCGTCACAAAAGCGATTTTATATTTAATGCAATGGCATTATGTTTTACCTTTACATAGGGCATTTAACCACAAGGAACATTTTTCTTAAGGTACGTACACTTGAAAGAATCGTGTTTCCTTTGTCCGCCATTTTTTGAATATGCCTCTCCCACTGCCTTATGGGATAATGCAGCGTACATCGAATGCCTACTACAGAATTTGGCTGGAAGCAGAAGGTCATCTGGGTACTTCTCATCTGCTGTTTTCCGCATACTATGAATTCGGACATACTACTCGCCTCGCATACAGAGTTTCGCATACTATATAGAAGGGAAGTATGCGATTTCAGATGCAGCATAACATTCTTCAGTCAAAAGCTTAAATTCCCTGACACATTCTGTAAATTTGATTCTTCCTGCGAACTTGTCAAACTGAAACTAAACTGGTGTGAACCTGTAATAGCCTTTAAGTCTGAGACTAGACAAAGACACCACTGGAAATGGGGCAGACCACTGCAGCACTGGTACACGTGAGGGAGAACGGAATCAAATGCTCTCAGAGGTGCACAATAGGAGAATATGAAAAGCCCTGCAAGGCATGCAAAAATACAAACGAACAAAAAAAAACTAGCTCCTAGTGCATATTTAGTGTAACATTTTGAGCAAAATTATGATTTCACATTCAAACTCATACAACTTTAGCTGACCTGAATCTGTGGCTCCGTCTCGTATTTTTATGCTGCCTAACAAACAACTAGAGAAGACTGAATATGAACAAGTACATCACAACTAAGACACTAATGTAACACCTGTAGGATGACATGAGACGAATGTGGGTGAACAGGTTGATAGCTTTGCCCCAATTCGCCCCATTTGTTGACCGGCAATTCCTGCAGACTGGGATGTTTTTAATGCTGTAGCAAATTCATCTACATTTCAATGAAATAATCTAAACATGTAATGGTACAAGGCCTATTGCTGAGACATGTTTCAATCTTACCATCACTAGGAAAAATTCTATGTCTTATGGTTTACTGTATTTCAACTGTGCTGAATAAAATGTTCATGCAGTAGGAACATTAAAGAGGCCAAAAATCTAACAAAACCATGCAAGTTGTGAAGCTTTGAACTCAATTCTATGGATGTGAATAAAAACAAATTAAGTCTCAAAACACAACCACTAAATACTCTATGGGATTAAGAGGCCTGCTCTAAAAGAAAAAAAGGCAAATTCTTGAGGTTTTAGATGTAACAGAGAGTCAAACACAAACAATTCTTTCTTTCCTGGTGCAACTATAAAACCCCCAAGCCAAAGAACAATAATACTGAGAGAGTGAGAGAGAGAGAAAGCGAGAGAAAGAGAATGTGATAGCAAGACAGAAAAAGTGTGAGAGAAAGAGCAAGAAAGACAGAGAAAGAGAGAGAGAGAGAGAGTGAGAAAGACACAGAGAGAGAGCGCAATAAAAGACAGAGAGAGAGAGACAAAGAAACAGAGAGAAAGAGACACACAGAGACATAGAGAGAGACAGAGAGAGATACAGAGACAGCAAGCGAGACCTAGAGAGAGACACAGAGAGAGTTAGAGACAGACAGTGAGAAACAGACAGAGAGAGACAGACAGCGAGAAACAGACAGAGAGAGACATAACTAGAGAAATAACTAAATAAAAAAGGAATTGCATTCAGAGCTGTCATCTCAGACTATGGTAATGCACCCACACAAACTCAAATCAAAGCATTCTGACAGAAATAAAGCAACTCGTGTGTCAGCTGCGGCCCTATTTCTCTGTGTCCCAGTTACAGAGTCTACATTGGGGCGCCGGTCCAAACACACAGAGCCTGCTGGTTGGTTCTGCCTGAGCCCAGAACCTGCCGTGGCTGTGACCTGGAAAATGAGCTATGCTCAACAGTATGAAGAAGGGGACACACAAAGGCTCGACATCATGATGTGTCTGTGGGGTGCCAACCAGTTCAATGGAGCTGCTTCTTTTTGGAGACATAGTCTGTCATCTAGATGTTCCATATTGTTTTTGTGATGTTAAACTAGGGCTGGGAATTTAACGCGTTAATAAGATTAATAAATCACAGAAAAAAATAACGCGTTAATAATTTTTACACAATTAACGCTTTAAGCCTTGCCACTAGTCGACAGACCAATAATGTGTCATATTCCCAAATACCTGCTTCGTGAGCAGTTCAGTTCACAGCACGTGAGTAAGCTTGTGAGATTTGGAAGAAAAAAATCACCAAAATGGCGAATAAAAAGTTGCCCCGTGTCTTGAGTTTTTTTTGACGATTCAGGCTCTGAAGGGGAATATTTGCCTTTTGGAAAGGACACTCATGCGTCTCCCTGTTCAACATCGGTGAGCAGCTCCGCCGTAGCATTAGTAGCTTTAGCATTAGCTCTCTCCAGACCTCCAGAGGGGCGGAGTCTCTGCGCTGTGGCCGAAGT
>JBBKCR010000006.1:13066585-13091525 GCA_037577295.1 Ladigesia roloffi | reverse complement strand
ACACACACACACACACACACACACACACACACACACACACACACACACACACACACACACACACACACACAGCAATTGACTGCATAATTCACTTTGTGTAATAAAGTGAATAGGGTTTTTTGTTCAAGACTGGTATGATTGTAATAGGTGTGTTACCTACATTGTGAGTGTATTATTAGCTTGCTGTAGTTTTCAACTATTGTAGTGACATGGCAACAAAAATGTCTGTTTTAAGTTCTTTTACATTATTATTCAGTTCTAGATCAATGTTTAGTGAATATCTTGTTTGTATTGCATCAGTCAAAAAAAAACCTTAAGCACAAGAACCTTTGTAAAATTGAACTGATCTTAATACTTTAAACATAACTAATTTTTTACTGAGTCTTGAGCAAGTGAAATAGTTTCAAATAAAAAATAATAATCATGGTGAGAATACTATACAATACCTCAAGACTGTATTAAATGTTGCCTGCTATATATGTCAAATGTCAGCTTAAAATATAACCATGCATGTACATTTATTTCCATTAACTGAATCAAATTAGAACCAGACTTATTGCTTCTCCACTCTCAGCACCAGCACCAACACCTCAAAATGTATGCTTGAGTTCACATAAAGCCAACAGGGCTGCTTCAAAATGCAAAGGGGTTAAAGTCCATACATTCTGTGTTTATTTGCCTCATGGCCTGGCAATGACATTGAGCACTTGCCCATCTAGTTTTTTTGCAATTGAGTTCACCCTCTTAACTGGAAATATACAGTGGCTAGGCAAATATGTCATTTTTTCTATTAATACAAGTAAATGTGTGAGCATTTTTTGTGGAGTCATTCCGGGAAACCTTTGTAGGTCCATTCCGCAATGACGTTGTCAGCACACTGCACACACACAAAAAAAATGGAGAGTTATAAAAAATACTCTCCCCTGATGCGTCATCTATAAGATAAATGAGTGAGTTATGTGACTTTTGTAACTGACAAAAGGGAGGTGACATAAGTTTTGTCATAAAGCTTTGTAAATGAATAACAAGCAGTTGGCTTTTTTCATGTGGCTAAGGATAGCTAGACTTGAATACAGTAGTTAAACAATGCATGCAAACAGTTGCATAAATGACTGGGAAACATCACAATCAACTGAGTCGGCACTTTAAGAAAAGTCCATGAATTAGGATAGAATATATACATTTTTCACCATTGTTTTATCTGTATTTTAAATCTATGTGGAAGCAAGAACCTCAAGCATGAAAAGTACAGTTGATCGGGTTTAAGGACCAACATCATGCATGTTGCCCTTTAAACTCTGCCAAAGGTTCAGAGTTGGAGAAACCATTTTCACACTTCAGTGGTAAAAACTGAATTGCATTTGTAACTACAAGGATATATGTTAAGGTGTTAGTTCAGTATCATTATAGTTGTTGAGCTTCTGTTAACCAGCATCTACGGATAACCAGTTAGCAAGTTAAAGCAAGTAAACTAGCAAGTGAACGGTAAATGTCCAATCCTGTTTCTACCAAGTTAACTTAGCAAACAAAAGATTTGAAAACAAAAGTGTCACAAACAAAAGTGTTTGGATGGTTTGGCAAATTAATTTTGACCCCAACACATTTAACATTGTATAAATATTGTAACATATTGAAAGGTTTAATTGATACTTGTGGAGGTACCCTCTGTGTTATTGTGTCATTCTAACTAACTGGCAATGTAATTTGCATAATGCTGAACAGATAGTTTCAAACATGATCTCTTAGTCCAGAGGCGAGTGTCTTACCCACTGAGCTACCACAACCCCACCTGTAACAGTCAGGGACTGGAGGTGCTGACATTACGTGATGGTATTCGTGTGATGATCTTGACCTGTAACAGCTCTATGTGTCTCACTATGCGATTTTAGTTATTCATTCATTCATTCTGTAACCACTTCATCCACACTAGTCTCGGTGGGAGCCGGAGTCTATCCTGGGGATAATGAGTGTGAGGCAGGGACTCACCCTGTGTTTGTGTCCAGTCAATTTCAGTTATTCACACCACTGAATGTTTTTTGCCACTTTTTTGAAACACCTACCATACAGACCTGTGCACATTAAAGGTTTTATATCACTACCAGTTGCCAATTTGTCATCACCCATCATCTTATAGACTCACTGACTACTTTATTAGACACACTTACCTTACTGGTCCACCTTGTAAGTGTGTCAGTGAACAGTTAGCATTGTTCTTTCCATGGGTTGGTTCAGCCGCTGAAATCTAGATACAAAATGATGGAGAGGCGTTTATCCGAAAAGGAACCTTGGAGAAAGAGAAAGACATTTGTTTGTTTGGGGGCTGAAGGAAACAGACACATCCTGTTTTGGATACAAGCTTACATGAGCCAGAAAGTGAAATGGGTTTATTAAGGTCAGTGTTACAGTATGTAGCCTCCATGTGGTCTGCAGTATCACTGTCTGGATCTGAGAAAAGTTTAACTCATTCCAAACATTGTATTATGAAATGAAAGCCAGTCACATAAAAATCCATAATAATTCTCTGCCATAATTCACTCAACATGCCACAAGTAGATCCAGCAAGAGTTCTGGCAAGACATGAATCCTTGAGAGAATCCACATTGTGACAATATGTGGCCTTTGCTTCACCGTGCTACAAGCACTCCATTAATGGCAATGAAATACATGTTTAAAAACTCATAGGAAAATTAGGTTCTCCTGGGATTGTTGCCACTAAATCAGCCTGACTCCACACAGACATTATTGTTTATACATTACTGGTCTGAAGACACAAATAAGTCTCTCGTGTGGTTTGCATGTGTAGTGCAAGTGTCCAAGGGCTCATGAGACATGTGGTATGCACCTGACTTGGACTGAAATCCATCCAAGCAAATAGGCCTAAATACTGACATCTGTCAAATTTGCATAACAGGAATGTGTGGCAATCATAGTGGCAGCAAATGACCGTCATCAGTGAAACTATTTAGAGGCTATCAGTGGAGCAGAAGCTGGTTATACTAACCGCAGAAGAGAATTCCGAAATTTTAAAGCAGGAACTTCGGACAGGTAAAATGCTTTCCTTCTTCTAGCACAGTGCATTCAATGATTAACAAGCTCCTCGTGGTCAGGTGTGTTAGATTACAGAAAACATGTAGATATTACAGAGACAACAGAAAATGCTCAGAGCATGGGGGCCCCAGGACTAGGACTAGTTACCCCATAGATACAAATTCTCAATCAGGATATCTCTACTGGAAATGTTTGGAATAATTTTTGGATACTTAATTGTTACCTTGGTATTTCTCTGTTAGAATTTGTCTTTACCGAGGCTAGTAGCTCTGAAAGATGCATGGATTCCCAACCCTGGTTCTTGGTTATCACCTGTGCTGCAGATTTTTATTATTCCATATGGAACCAAACCATTTTCAGCCATAAAATGGCTTCATAATTGACCAATTAGTTCAATGCAGGAAATAACTCAGCACCAGGCTTACTTGTGTATGTGGGAGAAGCTGAATATTGACTGACATGCACTTGTAACCATATTTATTCCTGATTTTCCCAATGCTGTGTGCTAAAGAAAGGAAGAAGAGCAATGTGAGAACTCTGCTACATATCCGTGACATAAACATGCCATGAAAGAAGGCAAATGTTTTCATGAGTTGTCAAGAAAAATTATGAAAAATGTCAATTTGTCATACGTGAATACACCAACGCCCAGCACACAGTGTGAACAGCACAATATTGATCTCTATGTGTTATCCATTTATCAACAGGAGGAGTGTGTGGGGATGATACCTTGCTCAGTGGGGCCACTGAAAGTCCTTGGATATAAACCCAACCCCTTAATTGCTGGGGCAGAGCCCAAACCACCAGGCCCACCAGGTTATACTCATTAATATAACAGTGACATATTACCTCTGCCTGAAATATTTCATTACCAGTGTGCTACTTGACCTACTTAGATAACCTCATATTAGGAAATACAAGTCATAAAAGCATTAAAAATATCAAAAATCAATTGTATAGAATTCACATGCAATGAAAACATTAACTGAACACAAATGCCAAATATCAGCATTGTATTTTGTTACAACAAAATCAGACATTTACTTGCACATCTTATTTAATCTGGTTGCAAAGTAACCACACAGACAGCACCCCCATTCTGTAATCAATGATCAAGGGAAGGAAGATATAAAAAAGCTAATAAAATTATTTTTGTGTAGAGGAGCAGTTTAGTAGTTCAGTATACTTTGTGGTTGCAGTTTAGCTGGACAGTTCTGAACCATAAAACTATTACTGGAGGCACTGAATCAAGATAACAGTCTAAACAAAAGAAACGAGATCCTGTGCATTTATCTTCAGTAATAAATTGGAGTTCTTATGTGTCTAGCTTGGTTACTGATTAATGGGTCCATGAGTGCAATTTCACACAGTTTTAGCAGATACCTGTATTATGTCTACCTGAATATCTTATGGTATACATGTATTGAAGGTATTGCACTCCCATTGGTTACTTCAAGTCATTTTAAAATGAATGAGATGAACCCATTGACACATGCATAGTAAATTATTTGTGTCTTCAGTTTGACTGAAAGGTGAAAACAACAGTGACTGTTTAATAATTCCATTATCAACCCCTCATACCACTTCATATCTTTTCCTCTCATTGACCCTGATGCACTTTTCCTGTCATTCTCTGCCTCACTCACATTGTGGAGGCTCAAATCTAGATGGAATGTGAAAAGACATCCTGTTTTTAACTGTGCGGCAGCAGTGGCGGATGGCAGCATTGGGGACAGAGTGAAGGGGTAATAGATTGATATGATGAGCTTTCAACTCAATGACATTGACGATTAAATGCTTGAACATGGAGGTACCTGGCATGGACTTGAGTGTGACTAAAATATATATAAATATATATATTTTATATAAAAATATATAAAATATATATAAAAAAGTAAATATCACAAATAAATACCAATAACAAAGTGAATGCTTTGATGAGTTGGGGTAGTTTTTATTCATTTTCCAGTAGTGAAACAGTATTGAAACGTATTGAAAGAGTTCAAGTTCAGACTGACCTTTATCAAATTTTCTTGTGATGTGATTATAATAATTCAACCCCATTTATGTACATTAGTTTGCATCTAATGTTACAATTTTACAGAAGGTTTGGATAGTTTTTCATCATTTATTAATGTCATCAAGGCAGTTTTAGACTTGTGTTGCTTCAGTCTTTTTTGAGTGTCATTTTATTTGGAGATTAAATGCTTCAGAGCCCACCAGGGTCTCTGCCAGAAATTAATACATTTCACTGTCAGGATTTATAAAGGTGAAACCAAAGAAAAAAAATGTAATGTAGAAATTTTGGCATCACACTGTCACACTGAAGGGCTGGTGGTTGAGCATGTGTATTTAAACATATTATTTCACATTGCTCTTAGCGATTAAACAGTCTCGTGTCCTAAATGCATCCATGTTTTGTTTCAGAGAATATATAGAAGTAAATATATGAATTTAAGATGCTGGCTCAGTATGCATAGCACAATCTCCATCTAGATCTACTTGGCACATGGGCAGGTGGAGTGTGCACATGGGAAAGGGAAAGCATCAGGCATGTTGTTATTCTCACATCAATTGTCTGCTGTTCCTTTCCCATGCGCCTTTATACAGCTTCCTGCTTTATTCACCTGCTTGCTTTACTAATTACCTTGTTCTAATAGACATTCTTCCTGTTAGGTTGACTGTGGAATGCTCTTGTTCTGCATAGCAACTATTCACTTGGACTCCTCATTGCAGGGAAAGAACTTGAAGACAACTGCAACCAAAGATCTGCATTCTCATTTGCATTATTAGTGGTGAAAATAGTTACCACTTAGTGAGAGTCTGTATTTGCTCATGCCTTGGTAAGTTGAGGGTGTGTAAATATAGCTTTGACACTAAATTGAGGACTTGTAAATGTAGATGAGATGGTAAGTTGAGGGTCTATAAATTCAGACACAATGCTACATCAGGGACAGGCAACTCCAGTCCTGGAGGGCCATCATGGCCCAGGATGTTTTGGTGATTTCTTTGCTCAGAAACAACTAGGTCACCTCGCCAGTTGATTGTCAGATGTAGTGAATGTGTTTGAGGTGAAATACCAGTGCTTGACACCGGCCCTCCAAGGCCAGAGACCCTCAACAATTTGCTACATAGTGGGTCTGTAAATGGATGTGTGAACCAAAGCTGAGAGTTTGTGTGTGATGCTATGTTGAGTATCTGTAGCTGTGATGGTATCCTTATCTGGAACTAACATGCAACAAAGTATCAGGTATATGCAAATGAACTGTAATGACAAGCACAATCCTCCTGGAGCAACTGAGGGTTAAGTGTATTGCTAAAGGACACCATGATAGAAAGTGGTGGGGTTTGAAGCTGCAACTGTGTGGTCTTCAGGTTCACAGGCAAGTGTCTTACCCCCCAGGCTACTTTCACCCTAGTAGTAGTGGAATTCTGTGGTAAACTTCATTTCAACACAAAATCTAAACCCAACGCTGATGATTTTTAATTGTGATTCAACAGGAGCTTAACAAGGCATTTGTGTATCATTTATGTGACTGTCAAAATAAAGTGTAAGTGCTTAAGGTACATTATTCCTCTTATTAGTAGTTAGGTGTATTGATTATCATAGATAACTATTTAGTAATATCCCTTTTGCCCATGAATGGCATATGCCCAAAATGTAAATGTTATATCCCAGGTTTAAAGAAGTGAAAGCTTATGCTTGAATGGTTTAAAATAGTTTATCGACCCTGGTCTTCGAGGCACCCATGTTATTTTAACACACACACTCATACATGCATAGACATAGAGCTCTTTTAAGGTTTACCAAATTTCAGCATAGGGATTCAGTTAAACACCAATAGCTTTTATGAACTTGGAAGAAAAATACAACACTCTGGAGCAACCAAAGTGTAACCATGGGTCATGCCCCATCAGCGACTGCTAGAGGCCACCAAATGTATCTGTTTTAATTATGGGAACCTTTATTATGAAATGGTTGTGGGTTTTCTTGCTTAATATTAGTTAAAGCTTTGTTTAGTTTAAATTAAGAGTTTTTTTTATTGGTTTGTGGAGAGTGGGTTTTTTGTAATCAAATTTGTTTGAAGTGGACCTTAGTTATCAGTCCACCATCAGGCTTGGGGGGGTATTTCTCTCATCTCTGTTTTGTTTCAGCTTTGTGTTTTGTCTTTAGCCCTCTTTGTTTTGTTGAATAAATAATGTTATAGCATGGATGTTTGCTTTTGCACCTGCCCTCATTTGTGGATGAAAATTTCAGGTCTGAACAACTTGGGATATACAGGCCAGTTTTGTGGACATAGGTTGACTTGCAACACCAGTGATATTTGATCATTACAAACCCTATTTAGATTAGGTTTTAGATTAGACTGAGAAATTGTTATATGTTAGGGGATAAATAAAACAATTGCAAAAATGATCAAAAATACAAGCAAATAGACAAGGATTGACTTAATCATGCAGTTTATTTCACAACTCATGCAAATCACAAACTATATGTATGGGTAAATTATTTTTGAAATTCTAGTATCAACACTACCTCTGATATAATAGGTGTAGCTTTCAAAGACAAACAGCACAAATCTGAATGAATAATATAAAAGATAATACACTTCTATGCTAGCTATTGTGAAGTTAAGTTATGTGAACATGCTGACACTTTGCAAACATGATGGCATATCATTCATGAAGCTTTTCCAGGGCAATTGCTCAACTGTCGGTTCCTTTGACCATCCCAACCTCTTTAACCCTCTACATTATGAGTCATTATAAACCTAGTTCCAATTGTCCGTTCCTGCAAGCTCTGAAATGCAAGCCATCTAAAAATACTCCCTGACGTATACCAGATGAGCAATTAAGAATCAATCATGTTCCCCTTCCATTCTATAAGAAGGAAAGTGTTTTTGGCAAGCCGAACTCTATTGTAAACTGTTGCTATGTACACTGCAGCTAATCTACAGTATAAACACAATGTTGAAAACAACTCTCCCCACAGCCCAAGACACTTGCAATCTGCATCAAGACCTTTGGTCTCAGATCCTTAATGCACTACCTTTAGCAATGACTGTCTCATGCACTCCCCCTCTGACCTGCGAAACATAGGTTCTCTAAGTTATTGCTCTTTGCAGGAATGTAAAAAGCACAATATCAGTGGAGGTGCATTTTATCAGCAGTACAACAATGAGAAAGTACATTCTGCGCTTCCCACAAATAAAAATACAACCTCTGCTGAAGCCCAGCTAACATCCTTCAATCCAGAAAACATAGTTCTTTCCTTCTCCACCCTTTTCATTCTCACAGCAATAACTGCTTGAAAATGATTGCCACCATTATATTTGGTGCCTACCAACATTCATACTTTCTGTGGAACTTTCAAGACAGCCATTACTTACAGGCTTAGTCACCACCATGAACTTGCTGGACACCACTATTGCCTACTCAAGCCTTTTTTTCTCTCTCTGCCATCTCCAACTCACGACACGTATATGTCGTGCTACCCCACAGGGTTTTTGTTCAGGTGCTCGCTCTCCCTGCTTCTGTCTTCAGGTTGAGTTTAGCTGTAGCCGGGCTTTCGGGCCCTGGAACCGGTTTGCCTGGGAGGAGCATCCCTCTTCATGGCCCTAAATTTAGCTCTCACAAGGCTTCTGTTGACAGGGAGAACATGGTGCAAATTAGAGTGTATGTGAAGGGAGTTAAAGAAATGCAAGCGATCATCAGTGAAGGAGACCATGGACCCACCTGAGGAATGTCAGAATGCCTGCACGGTCTCTGTCTTCAGTCCCCTCAACGATCACCACTGGTTCAGCATTATCTACGCTTTCCAAAGCAGTCTGGTCTGAATTTTCTTCCACTGGGTTAGATGGGTTCTTCAGCATGGCAGCAGCGTTCTTTGGGCTAAAGTAATGTAAATCAAAATTAGAGTCAAGTGGAAGGCATTTATAAACATATATACACAACAAAAAGACTTATGAACTGAAAATGCTAGTATTCAAATGCATTAGTTAATTTAAGTAAATTAAATGTATGCACTGATTTTTTGGATTAGGCCCTTAGTATCAAAGCTTATCTTGCCGAGCTGATAATGCTCCAAGTCAAACAGCATCCTCATTTCTTAAGGCAGAACTGAACTAAGAGGCTCTCCATCATTCATTTGTATGTGTCTGTCACCTGTGGGTGCAGAAGTTGTCACAGGTTCTGTCAGCAAGGTCAGTGCACTGGCAGCGGTCTGTAGATCTGCGGCGTCGAGCTATAGGACTGCCCAACCCATATACAGTGGTCTTACTAGAGAGGGAAAAGTGAAAATAAAGACCTTTATCTATCCACCCAACCAAGTTAAATAGAACAGAGCAGATATTTAACACTGGCAGTATGACAGGAGATAAGCACCAAACAATTAAAGCAGTAAATCTCAATTCTCTGGTAACTTCTCTGGTAACCCAAAAGCAAACGCCCTCTTTCAGGAATAACAACAACAATGGATCACCTTTGTAGTGCACTTTTAAGTGTATAACTCTCAATATGTGCTCATTATCTATGTTTTGGAGAGAGGAAATGACTACACTGTAGTCTACACTTTGAAAATTAAAATGCTGGACAAACCACTTTTGGTTTTAAGAACTGAGTTTCGAAAGACGAACATTTAAGGTCTATTCTAACATCCATGCAACTCACAGGTTCTATCCTAATTTAAGGGTATTCACAGAAGCTTTACATTATGAATGTGGAGGCTGCCCAGGCTTTAAAACAGGCTCTTCACTTTTAGTCAGTTAATAAACAATAATGGTTTAAATAAAAATCTATGGAAAGGACTTTTATATGACTACATGTGTTTCTTCTATGACGTGATGCAAAAAAAACATGTAATTTTTGCCTCACGCCATAGAAGAAACATATTTTCAGTGATGCTGTTATGTGCACAGCAAATCAAGTTTGGTAAGTTATTGGCATTTCAGCCATAAACACAGTACATGGTGAAATGAAATAACGTTCCTCCAGGAACATGGTGTGAAACAATAACAAAATCAGAACACACCAAAACTACATAAGTGCATGCAGGACAGGACTACACAGAGTGCAATGAGTGCAAGAGAGAGTACAAGAATAATACAAGAGCAAATATAAAACAGGACCATACTGCCAAAACGTCTGATATAACCCAGACTTGCAAACTTATTTTTAGCTTAGAAGTCTTCTTAGTTTTGAAAATAATATACGATATAAGAGCAGATTTGTAAGATTATTACGATTGTCTTAAGATATTTTTTTTCTATCCTTAAGATATTTTTTTTTTGGTGCAGTCTACAAATACAACTATAGTACAGTTTGAATGAACACAGTATGATAACTACTATATTTTAACAACAGAGTCGTTAAGTGTGCTAAAAATTGCTAATGAAGAGTGAGAAAGCAATTTACAGCAGCACCTGGACAGACAATGTCCAGTATACTATCACCTAATAAAACATATTTACCGTGCCAGTTGGGTGTAAGTTGTTTTGTTTGAGGCAGAACATTTCAGTGTGGTTATGTATTGTGTTAGGAGAAAGAAGTAGGACGAAAAGGGTGTGTAAAGGGTGTGTGTGGCACCTGTTAAACATTCAAGATTTCATTGCCATTAGAAAATGCTACATTTCTTTTAGGAGTTCTGTTTTGGGTACTATTTTCAATGCACTATACATTGATAACTGTGACTTTTTCTATGAACAAATATCATTATTGCATTCATGGATACATTATATAGATGTGGTTTAAATAGTGTGGTCCAAAATCAAACAAAGTAATATTTAATAATGGCCAACAAACTGCAACAGATCAGTTTGTGATACTGCTATAGAATAAGTAGTACAGCTAAGAGTGTTATCCAGTGTAATAACACAAATTGAACATTAGTAAAGTAAACAGGACATAAACTTAATATGTATGCCATTTGTGTGTGAATTTATTTGCACACCTAGGTGTGTTCACCCAGATGATGTCCAGATGGCAGAAGTAATGGCACTCGGAGTCCAGCTGGTTGTTGCAGGAGCATCGTTTGGTCCGCACTTTTTGCGCAGGCTCTGGTGCAGTTGCGTCCGAGTGCATCACAGGCAGGCCTAGTCCTGGAAGACAGAAGTAGGATGCACTGCTCAGTCAAAAGCTCCACCACAGGCCAAATCATTCCAGCACTGTCCTTGGCTATTTATCAGAATGAAGAAAAGCCCCATGTGGCGCACTTGGTCTCTGTGCTTTGATTTATAACATCACTCTTTTCCATCCAGGCCCGGCAAACTATGTTATCTTACATAATCATGGGTTTGGTCCCAGGGGCGATTATGTTTAAGAACTACTCTGGACACAGTGTGGTGACTTTTTTTGTGGAGAATCTCTACTTATAGTGGGATTTTAATAAAAATCTGTATTTATCCAAGGTTGGGAAATTGTATTAATCTGACTCAAATTGTCACTGTCGCACACACAGAGGCTTCTAGTAATTAAACTATAATAATATAAAAATAAACTTAATTTATCTTGCTATATATGAACACACTAATGTTAAAAGAATGCAGCAAGACTATTGAGGACCAATTAAGCTATAAAATCTTTATGACTGTTAGTCTGTTTTAACTTATTCAAAACTTATTCAAAACAAGATGAAAGTTACATGAGCCTCTTTAAGAGCGACTTTAAGTCTGGAAATATACTGTAAAAGCTTTATTATAATGAAAGATATGGGTTAAAAGCTCTGCATCTGTTGTCATTAGGACAAATTACATGTTGTGGTACTTAAGTGGTAAGATAACAGCTTAATGTTGCCATTAAGCTATTGCCATAACCTTAAGCTATTAATAAATTACTCCCTAAAAGAAGAACAAAAATCTGTCCAGTGTCTTACCTTCATGCAGTGCTGCAGCCCAGCCAATGGAGAAGAAGAGAATTGTGTACAGAGACATTGCTTTATGTTCCAATCAGATTTCATTGACAGTGCAATCCCAGCAGTTTGCACTCAACCACAGGTGCTTGTTACTATTGAGCCGTCCTGTTTGGCCACACTTATAGTCCCTGGATATAAAAGCGCTGGCTCCACCCATCTTTCTTTGTCAGCAAGCGTGGTTGTTACACAATTCCAACTTGTCTCGGTTTCCTCTAACATTCCAGGAATCTCTGTTGCTCCCCCAAAGCCACCCCCCCCCAACACCCACCTCCCAATGCTTGTGGGGGTCATGGATGAGGAGGATAAACACGGATGGAAAATTGCAGAAAAAGTAACTGTTGACCTTTGTCTGCTAGAAGCAACCACTGAAGCTCTGGTGGCATGTGTGATGAAGGTAAAATTTGCAGAAGAGTGTAGGTGGCCAAAAGACGAGAGTGACAGGTCAGCAGGAAAAAAGGATATCTGTGGATTTGCTGCTTTGCATTAATCCTGATAGGGAAAGCTGGTCCCATGGAAAGCACGGTGGCCACAGAGGACACTCCGGAGATTTGAGCGCATATGCATTGTGGTGTAGGTGGAGGGTGTGGAAAGCATTAGTCTTAACTTCCTGTGTCAAACAGCCAGAATCTACTTTTGAGAGAGATAATGCAGTGATATAGTTCTTCCTCGGATGACACAAGAGTTCAGAATTGATTTGCTTATTGTGGATTGCCTTTTAGTGCGCCTGCATAAACTACTAGATTCATTGCAAGGATGTAAAATAAATATTCTTTTGAAATAACTAAAAAACGAATTTACTAATTATAAGTTTTAGTCATCATTTATCCTATATCTGAATGTACATGTTTGCAGAATGCTTATAAATAACTCTGTAAAGTGTCATGAATTATTGACATAATATAAACGCAGTTGGCATATTTAATATGAGATTTATCAGATTTTTGTCCATCAAGTTTGATTTGGAATTGAAATATTAGGAGGTGTAATAATTTAAACCATTCATTACTATTCATTACAAACATCATTGCAAAACCCTTTACATAAAGAAAATGTTTTAGTGTTATGATGCAGTATATTCACATAATAATGTGATTTGTGTCCTACTTAGTCATACTCTTCTTGCATATTTAATAGCATCCTACTTTGTAAACACAACAGCTGCCAGATGTTATATAATATACAATGTACAATTATATAATATAATGCTTCTCTATCCCCTGAATCTACAGGGCTACAGCAACAAACTTAAATGCCTCTACCAGTGAGATCCCAGGAGTTGCACTGGTGTATCATGCTCTAATTGCAAGTGAGATGCCGTTTATTAAGCAACAGAATCATCACTGAGAAATATATAAAAAAATATTTGTACATGCATTTGCACAAATAAGAACTGTTTTGAAACTATGTATACTCGTCAGATGGACCATTTCAATATTCATGAAGTGACCATTCCATCATACTTGAACACGCCACAGCAACAACACAAAATACTTCCTCGGGCTTTAATCCATTCACCAAGTGAAGCAGCGTACAGCCAGGAACGCAGCACCTGGGGAGCAGTACCTTGTTCAAGAGTGCCTCAGTGGTGCCACTGCCAGATTTGGGGTTGGAACCCTCAACTCTCTGATCGCAGGGAAAACTCCCTAACCGCTATGCCACCAGCTGCCCCATGACCTGCACTGATCTGTTCACACTGAAACATAAAGCATGAACACATTTACTGTTGCAGAAAAACATTGTATTTATTCGCAAAATGAATAAATATTAAAGGTGGTAATTCTCGCTCACTCGCACTTTTCTATAACCACTTCCCCAGAACCTTTGACTTGGCCAGGAATAAGTATAAAACAGTAATTAACCATTGTTAAATATAATTATATTTTGATTTCTCTCCTAATTCATACTGTAACTTTAAAAACATTGTGAACCTTCAAAAGTAACTTTTCAGGAGAAGAAAAAAAAACCAGGCTTACTCCAAATGTGGTTTTATATGGTTTTACTCCAAATGACATACAAGTAACATACAAGATTCTGACAATGATACCACATTCATAGTACCACATTCAGCCCAGTCTTGTGTTGCACAAAACCCCTCTGACACTGTAAAACTTCACATTCAAGGAAAATGAATAATCGCAGTAGCAGTAAACAAACTAATGGATGGGAGTGGCCCTTGACTAAGCACAAAATAATTATTCAAAATGTATTAGCATAGTGATTATAATTACAAACACCATTAATAACAAAAAGAGGCCAAGGTTAATGGCTTCAAGTAAGATGAGCTAAAATGCTTTGCTCTGTATTTGCTCTGTCAAAGAAGTTGCTCTTTTCCAGCATGGAGGATGAGCAGTGTTCTTGGTGCACTTCTACAGAACTGGTATCCAATTCCCAGTTGATGACGGATTTCTGTGATGCCTGACAGTGGCCCATGCACAGATAAAATATCAGTCAGATGTCAGGAAGGTTTTGCAAATGAAGCCACCTAGCGTAGGCTGAGCACACAGAGTCCATTGACTGCTCTTTTCCAGCATACATGCACTTCAGATTTGATGCAGTTAGTGTGGGAGTCAAAGGCCAGCATTTAGATGCAAATGCAGCAAGACATTAATCTCCCCACAGACTAAGATTAGGGTGATTTTATCTCTGGTTTTGTAAAGAGGAACAAGCGTTGACAAGAGAACGGAAACCGCTCTGACAGGAAAATATATGGCACATTAATATGGAAATGACCAATGAATAGGTGAGTACTCCATTACTGACAGTCAAAGTGATTCAAAATTATATTAATTAAGTGGCTTCAACGGGTCAAAAGTTCAAGAACACAACAGAAAGGACACCATCTGAATCACTCAGGGTTTTTCAGCTTGTTGGATGTTACTGGCATGTTTACAGATATATGTCTGTAATTGTTTATCTGCAATGAGGCGAACAATAAAAGAAAATGGTATTTTCACAATGACTTCAAGATAGAAATAACAGTCATGCTAACTGGTGATACATGAGGACTAAAATGACCAGCAATTATGGCAGGTAACTTGAAAAAAAATTCTACTTATAAAATTCTTACATATTGGTTAACTGGCTAGCTCTGAATGCTGAAATCTCTCTGTTAGCTTTCTAAATGGCTAACTATTTCAGAGAACGCTATGCCAGAGCCACTAGCAGCGCTATGAACGTACACACGAACCTAGCATCACACCTAACTGGTGCTAGTTCCTTCATTGTGGACTGTGGATGATGTATGTATCTGATTGTGCTTATGTGCTCTCAATAAGACTTGATTTCCCACTAAAAATGCACATATAGTGTTATTTTCCAGTGTTTGCAGTTTGGCAGTGGCAGACAACTTGAAGTAGCATTATACAAAATGTTGTTGTTTTGCAACCTTTTCCCAAATAATGGGAAGTTTAAGAACTAAATCCTTTTTAATTTAAACTTAATTTAAATAAAAGTTATCTATATTTAATTAACACAATTGCCTTGTACATGTAATGACACACTATTACTGATCTTGATAGAAACTAATGTTTCTCATTTTGAAATGTATACTATTAGTATAGAACAGATATTAGGCCAGTTCCACTTGTTAATATGAAAGCAGACAATAAGATAAATCTGATTTAATATAATCAGAGTCGTGCCCTCACTGCTATGAAAAGGTCTGATCTGTGAGGATCTCATTATCTTGTACACTGGCTCTTAGTCCTAAAGACTGAAGAGTTTAATTTTGACCCCAAAACAGGGACTTCTGATAAATCTCATAAGAGAAATGTGCCTTAAAGCTGATTGTTCTTCACTGATACACATCTAAGCAGTACAATGTGGAATTTGAACCAGAAGCATTTAACTTGTGCATCACTGCTGTTTATATTTTACATTTTATCTTTCTTTTCATTATATGCCATATCGTGCTATAACATTATTGTATCTTCACATGCAACAAAGTAATCATTTACTAAGAGAGAGCGAGAGAGAGAGAGAGAGAGAGATAGAGAGAGAGAGAAAGAGGGAGAATAAGTCCAGAACAGAGGTCACCAGTCCAGCTCTTATAGATCTACTTTCCTTGTTTTCCTTGTTTATATATTTCTCTTGTCAGTCAGTCATTATTGGACTAAATAGTGCTTTTAACCACTAAGGGGGCTTTACCAGTTGGGCGAGATGTTCAGTTATTTGTTTCTGAATGCTTCAGAATTTTAGATCACATTTCAAGGAGAACCCTGTGAAACAGTCTGTTTAGAAATATTTAGAAAAGAGAACATTTTTCTTAGCTTTCCTCAACAATGAAGTGTTAGGGTCGTTTGTGGCAATTTTGATCACTTAAGAACAGGTTATTGAGGGGCAGATGGACATAGAAATATGGGAAATTGTGGAAAGAAATCACTGCAGAAATCTACTACAGATTTTTCTGCACATTCCTCAGGCACAGGAAATGTCCTCATCTCTCCAAAATCATCTCATATTGCAGCCCTCATTCTGCTCAGCGCCCTTCATCAGAACCAAAAAAATACAGCAAGAATATGATAAGAAACAATCAAATGTAGTGGCTTTACTTGTTAAGCCATCAAGTTGCACAACAGGTTGGAGGTGCTCATTTATCTTGCATGCTTTATGTATCTTTAAAAAACGGGCTGTTCTGCTCCTAAAATGTGATGGTGGAGCTGGAAGCTATAATACTCAATTTGGGCACATCAGTGGTGTAGGTTTGTATGTGGAGATGCACAGCTCCTCCACACTGACCCATTAGGTGCTGCAAATCAGTTATTAGTATTTAGGATATTGTACATTGGTAATGTACCATTAAAAGGTTATACAATATGCAAAACATTGTTTCCTTAACTCCTCAAGTGACTACAGTATAAGGAACATGCTCCCCCTCACCACAAACATTTACACATTTACTGTGGCATCATAATAGTGTTTTAATATGATCTTTAGAATAACTTTAGTATTCATTCAACCAACAAACATTATTGTCTATTCAGAGCTGTTAAATAAAAATTAGATAAAACGTATTGTGTTTTCCCTTTGATTATTGCTGTTTTACATAGATATCTGAGTGTGTACACACAGATCCCAAAAAGAAGCGAAGTCGCAGGTACAGAAATTTACTTAGCAAAAATCAATTCTTTTAACCACTGGCTGGCAGTACAAATCAGACACTAGACAACAAAGCTCAGATCCAGACTCTCTATTAAAAAAAGACACCTGGAAGATGTATTTAGAAGTTCTTATTTGTCATGTGGATTCAGAAGGTATAGAAGCTTTTTCCCAGGTTTAAAATAGTGATAAATTAAACAGACCCACTAATGTAGATATAAGGGTGTAGTGGATTAAATTCAAAATTTTGAAGGGTACAGGCCAACTCGAAACCACCAAATTAACATCTGTGATGCACATTTACAAAAATGTCTATTTGTACAACACTGAAAACAATAAGATGTAAATGGACCACTGACTGTCTTGGTGGACAAATCAACCCATTTTAATGTAACATGGGTGAATGAAATGCAAAAAGACATTTACAAGACACAATGGCTATTCATTATAAGGCACATACGCATACTCACACAGACACACACAGACACACACACGAACCTGCTTACATTTTCCTTTACTGCTTCATAAAAACAATAACCAAGGTACCAAGTTATATCCGTCAATGGATGATGTATAATGTTTGACCAACATTTCTTACAAGCCTTGATTGAGCAAGGCTGGACAAATTAGGCCAAACGAGTTCAGTTAGATGTGAAATCATGATAAATTATCTATCCATACAGTCCATACACTTAGTCTCTTACTCCAAAATAATTCAGTCCCCAGTAGAGACTCGTTCTGAATGCCAGTGGTGAGACAGCCACTGTTTAGGCATCCGATCCTTCCTCCCCCGTAGCGTGTCTCAGTACCCTCCTCTCTGAAGAGCCTTATTTATCTTTAATTATGACCTCCCATAGCCTCCTTGCTTGTCTTTGCACATTCAGTTCTGTTCTGCACACTGTATGCTGTGGACCAGCCTAATCATCCCCTCATCCTCCCCCTCACTGCGCCACAGAACCGTCTTTTAAAAATAGACTCCATTATACGACACGCTGGCATGCTCTCTTCATCGATGTGATGTGAGGTAGAGTTAGCTTCCTGCAGCTCTGCACAACCACACATACAAGATTAAAGGGCACTGGGACTATTTTTCCTCTCGCTTCACACCATTTGCAGAACAAAGGGAGAGAGAATGCGGGATGTAGCTGTAAAGACTTCTGCCACCTGCGCCATTGCATAATGTGCGAGACAGAAACCGAGAAGTCAAACTCTCAGTTTCTCTGATGTCCTGGCAAAGAAACCTGCATCTCATTTTCCAAAAAGAACATTTCTGCAGCCAGCTAAGTGGATCTTCATCCAAAAAGTAGACTTTTTTTCTCTCTAAAAATGCCACGCATCCACAGAAAAAGATAACAAGGGGGAGGACCATTCACTGAGGAATGAAAAAAACAAAACCAAAAAGGCCACTGAGGTAATCCAGTCATGTATAAAAACAAGAAAATACGTTGGGTTTGTTGTTTAAATCTATTGTTTGTTTTTATCCATATACAGCTACATATTTCTCTTCTTTTGCAAACCCTAATAGATTTTATATATATATATATATATTTATATATAGTCAAAATGAGAGCGAATAAAATGGTGCGATTAAGTTTTATTATCTATATTATCTCCTAACTTAATGGCACCATTTTAATCTGAACTCATTCTTACCATTCCATGAGTAACAACCAATATATATATATTTTTTAATTATTAAAATAAAATGACATTAAAGACTCTTTTGCTTCAATAAACTTAGCATACATAAATAAGACTTTTTGTTGTGACAGATTCAAAATATCTACATGCAGTAATGTTAGTTTACACCCTCAAGGTGCCATGTTCTACCGAAGATAAAGATTATAAACTTATGGTTGATGTCATTTAAGAGCAGCTCTAAACCGTGCAGAGTTCATAACACATTGAAGAACATTTCATTGACAGCATTTGCGAGAAGCAGTTTTTTTAATTGTAGCAGGCATGAAGCATACAAATATGGGCTCTCAGTTATCAGTTCCAGTACGAATTCTGTCCTTAGATCATAGCAAATTCTGCGCAGACCTGATAAAATGACACAGGCATGAAAGAAGCATTTAAACACAGTCATAAAAAAAAACGATAATGTCTTCTTAACGTTTTTGTTAGTTTCATATTTGTACAATGATATGAAAGCTTTATGAGACAAAAGAGGCCCAGGAAAACTGTTCCGAATGCAGAAAAGTAAGCTGTGATTCTCAAATGACAGATAACAGATTATTACTTTTGCACAGTCCCAGTTTAAATGGGTGTGTCCAAATATTCTGCTGTGCTTGCTCCTCTTCGGAAACAAAATTATTCAGATTGTCAGAGAAGCTCATTGATGGATTCAAGAGTATATTAAAATAAAAAAAAATGGAACTTGTGTGTCATTTTGATCTAAACATACCAGGTTCACTGCATCAGTACATACAGGGACTTTCAAAATAATTACTCATGCTTAAATAAACAAACAAATAAATATTGTTTACATATTAAAATACATCTCACAAAAAAATTGCTCAAGGACATCTGTGGATCAATGTCTTTCCCACCTGTCACAGTGGATTCTTGATTAGCACAGAAGGCTATAGTAGACTATATTAATCTGTGTATTGATTTTTTCCTGTCTTGAAAATAGACAGATGATGCAGGGATGTTTTAATCTGCATTCATTTGTATTCTTTCCTGAAGTGTTTTTCAATTACTTTATGTGATTTAAATGCTCCTTTCTCTTTTCTATCCTGAAGGTTAGTGAGGTTTTTAATTAAGCTTAGCCTTATTTGGCCTGGTTTTGAAAAAATTTGAATTTGAATACATTTGCCGATGCGAGGTCTCTGCTTGTGGATTACGGTTGAAATTTTGTCCTAAAAAAACAGTACATGTAAAAGTCAAGCTGGAATGATGTAGTTTTAACAGAGGAACATCTCGGGGATATTAACTGTAAAGGAAGTTCAGACGACTGAACCAGCGCTGCTATCTTTTTCTCCAGGAAGCCATAAAATGCCCTTGACAGGATGTCAATGCCGCTTACACAAACACACAAGAGAGGGGGGACAGTCAGAGAGACAGGTGCATTTTCAAACAAAAGTAATTGAAAAATGTTCATCTAGAAATCTGGTTAAAAAAAAAAGACAAGTGTGGTAAATCCTCGTGCACCTTTATTGGTTCAGAAATTATAGGTATCTATGACAAATTTGGAAGGCTTTTGATCCATCCAACCCCACAGCTGTTGACCAACTTCGCCATTACCCTGTCCAGTTTCTCTAATTCAAGTGTTCAGAACATAACAGAAAAGTACTAAACAAAAGAGTAAAGAATAAAAATTGCAATAATGTTTTCCCCGCCCCAAAAAACGTAAACAAAACATAAAACATTTTTTCATATTTTCACATGGCAATAAATATGAACCATAGGTTTCTTATCTGTACAGACATATTTTCATTCTTTTTTCCCATATAAAAATATGACTTCAGTGCAATTTCTTTGCAAAACTCTCTGCATCACTCCTTCAGCTCTATTTTCAGTACAAATGGCAATTTTTTTACCCTGACTTGAGGAACAAGAAAAAAAAAAGACTACACCTCCCAATTTTGCAAACACCAACTCCACCAAAATACAAATCATATATTAATATAAAGAATTCACAGCCTTTCATCTTTGTCTACACTTCAAGCAATAAATTCTGACAGAAAAGGCACACGTAACTATATTTTGAGTAATACTGAACAAGGGACAAGGTATTGGAATTACTCTTGGCTTTTCACCTTGGTCATTTATAAATTTATTTAGAATCATTGTTAATTTGAACAATTATTGTAACATATACATATTCAAATAGATACCTTAAGATTGATTGTAATGTCAGTAAAGATACAGGTGGGAGAGAAGTGATAGATTTACAGAAACATTGTTTTTTCCAAACAAAAAAAGTGCATCTTATTACAATCTTGAATATTGCAAAAACAAACATTTACCAAGTTACCAACAGTATTGAAAATGTGTATAAAAACAATAGCATTACAAAACAAAAAAAACAATAATAATATTAATAATAATAATATTAGCATTTTGACATTGAGCACAAAGGCCTTTAAGTGCTGTCCAGATTGCTTTCCTGGCTCTGACCTGCACATGCAGATTTTTCTCCTGCAGTCCTGTCTGTTTTTGACTCTAGCTCTGAGTGCTGTTTAGTTCTGTGTGAGGAGGCTATTTCCTTCTCCTCAGTAAAGCCAGGGGTCATCTTGGTGTCTTTACTGTTTTCTTGGCCCATTTCTTGAGATGTCTGAGGGACAATGGTGCAAGTCTTGGAGAGCCGTGAGCTGCCATATTGCTTTCTGTTTTCTTTCCTCTGCTCCTCATTGCCTTGTTGTGGAGAAATGGAGATGCTGGCAGGACCCTTCATCCCTAATGGTCTGGCTCCCTTTTTCAGGCTCTGTGCCTCGCTACCCACCCGAGTGCTTTGCTGGCTTGTTTCAGGGTGTGAACTCCATGACATTTCCCTTCTATCTAAGGAGAAAGGGCTATCCTCTTTGGGAGAGGTGGGTGATGAGGTGGAGGACGAACCTCGTTCCAGTTTTGGACAAGTTCTAGGCCTCAGCTGTACCATCTGAATACCTCCAATGGGAATCATATGGTAGGGCATGCGGGCCTGGTCCTGGGAGTGTAAGGGGAGGTGGCTAAACATGCGCTCCATGGTTCGTGGCGTGACTTGCAGGTGGGGAGAAGGATCAGTGTGAGCGAAGCGTAGGGCTGGTTGTAAAAGACTAGGATATGGAGGACTCAGCCTCTGTGTAGCCTGGGGAGTACCAGGAGTACCAGGCCTCTCCTGTAGGGGGAGACATTGTAACACAGTTGTATTTGAAAACAGGCTTTTTGTTTTCAACATGAGCAGATACACCTACAGTACATTATGTTCTCAAGCATCCGCATTTCTAAAATGGTAAGGAAATGATGAGGAAGACACATTCACAGCTTCATGATGAGGTAATCTCAAAAGTTTGTATAACATGAGATGCTGGATAACTTTCTTGGTCCACCGTTCACAATCCAAGTGGGTAGAACTAATAAAACTAATGACAGATTGACACATGATTGGGGCCTAATCCACTAATTGCAGGTAGAATTATATTTCAATTGAAATTTACATCTGTCTGGACACTTTTGGAAACAAAGCGCAAGTTTTCTCGAGAATTCTGGGCAACAAACAAAAGAAGAAAAAATGCTATTACTAACGCAGGTGACATTAAAATTGATGAGACCTACCTGCTGAGTCTTGCTGGTCTGAGTGGTCTCCCAGTGGAACTGTCCAGGGGAGCTGTGAGGTCGGTGCTGAGGTTTGAGCGGCGATTTTGACAAGTGGGCTCTGGAGCTCCTGTAGCGGGCGGGGGAAAGCGGGCGGAGGGGAGAGAGAGGCCTGAGTGCAGAGGCTCTAATAGGAGAGGGGCCTCTTTCTGGGGAGGGAGAAATATGTCTACTCTGTGAGGACAGTTCCAGCCTAGGGGACAGACTTCTGAGGGGTGACCCTTCACTTTTGGGGGAGAAGGCCCTGGGAGAAAGCTCCCAGCCCTTTCGAGAGAACAGCGCTCTCTTGTTGCCTGGCGATGTGGCACGGCCACTGCTCCATACATGGCAAGCAAATGGTTGGTCCTCTCTTTCAGGAGTGGTTGTGGACAGGTCAGCCTGTGAGCCCTGACCACTATCTGAGTGACGGGTATCAGTAGAACAGGATGAAGGAGGTTCATCATGGGAGGACACCTCCTCCTCATCCTCCTCATTGTCATCATCTTCATCTTCATCCTCCGAATCTTCAGCCTCAGAGAACTGGTGCAGTTCCGCATCCTCTGATTCACAAATGTGCTCCTCACTGGTTCCTGGTGTGACAAGGCAACACAAATCAAGTTTATTTATTTAGCGCATTATCATACACATTTTTTCATAAAGAATATAATGATAAAAAGCAAATAATTAAAGTAATTCAAAAGTTCAAATAAGGTGCACACTCTGTTTAGTTAATGTAATCACATACACCAGCCTTGTTATTAGCGTTATATAGGATAACATCACAATTATTGCCCTAGAAAATTGTATGACCAAAATATCACAAACATATCAACATTTATATTTCTCTATACATTTTTAAGTCTACCTAAGTGTTCAGGAATTCTTAAGCAGTCAACTCTTGGGTATAAATATGAGTAGCCAAATTCCCATAGTAATTTATTTAAAAATTTGCATAGTAGATGATACAGACACTAAAGAAATCTTCCAGGACTACAGTTTAAGATTTGATGATAGATTTTTTTATCAACAAGTCTCCCAAACATAGGTGACACCTGCTTGCCAACAAACTAAATGTATGATGTGCCAGAGAAACCCCTCTCCATCATGTAACCATGACTTTAAGCACATGGAATCTGCTAGATGTTAGTAAAAATGGGTTGTATGGTCAGATGTGAAAAAAGCCATTTTAGTGTGGATTTGGTATAAAAAGAAGAGAACCTCATGCTCCTTGTTAAGTATGGTGGTATGGCTGTTGTACTTTGGGACTGTTAGTTCAAAAAAAGCCCAAATCATGATACTACCACCAACATGTTTCATAGATGGAATAAGATTCTGTTTTTCCAATCATAACATTTTATAACATGCATTTAAACATCAAAATTGGTCAAATCTGTCAACAAAACATTTAAAATGTTCACATGATCTTTAGTCAGTCAGCAACGTTATTAAGGTAGTGACCTTCTCCTTGCAACGCTGCCATGCACACCATTGTTGTTCAGTGTTCTGCTGGTGAAGAACACTACAGTTGCATAGAAGTTACCCCGGTTCCTTTTGTGACTTCACAGACTATTATCATTTGTTGTTAAACCGCTCCTGGGAAAGGTTAAATTGTTATGAATTTCCTATATAGTCACTCTGACTCGAAATTAGTGGGGTTCAAACTCTTTTTAGGTGGTTTTTATTAATGCCATGACACACTTCACAAACGTGTGACACCTAATTGTCATTCCATGTACTAAGAACACCTGACTCCAATTTCACTTTAAATTAACTGCTAATCCTAAAGTTTCACATAATTTTGTAACAGATGTTTAATACTAGATATAATTTGTAAATGACCGTAAGTGTTTTTGTCCCATTTTTTAAATGGGTTCTCTTTATAAACTTTTAGCATTTAAAAATATGAAGGTGTTTAAGGTCAAATATATGCAGAAATATGGAAGCGTCAGGCTTCTACAGGTTTCACAGACCTCCATATATATGGAAACAAGTTTTTATAATTAAGTCTTGCCGCCAAAATTCACAAACTATATTTGAAGCCTGCTGAATGGAGTATGCTTGAATGAAGTGTCCTTAGTGCTCTTTGTTCTGTCAGGGAGAAAGAGATGGGTGGCTTTCATTCCTAGGTCTATATACAGAGCACAGCCTGAAATTGGATGCCAGATCTCTTTTAAGCAGAGCAGCCCATTTCTACTGGCCTTCACAAACCTGAGAGCAAAGCACATGGTACATGGGTGCCTGAAGAAGCACTCAAACATTTATGAATGTCTACAGTGCATTCATGATTTCCAAGGTAAAAGTGGCCAAGAGTCTCGAATGATGAAATTACAGTTACATAAATGTTTCTATGTAATTATTCGCCTCCAGTTCCTGTGAGAGATAAAACTGGATCATTACTCCTTACTAATACAAAAAAGTGTCTTGCAGTCCTTGTATTTCCTCCTACCACATCCCTGTATAAACCGACGATAATTCTGAGATCACTCGTGCCTGGTATTGTCACGACCATGGTTATTATGTTTTTTCTGCATGTCTGTTTTTGTTTAATATAAGTCTTCTAACTTGAAGCACCTGAGTTAGCCGGCTGGTCACGTGCTGTGGCTGCAC
>JBBKCR010000006.1:13049794-13063523 GCA_037577295.1 Ladigesia roloffi | reverse complement strand
TTATGTGTGGACCTGCCTTCCTTCCCCACACCCGAGGCAGTGAACGGCGCGCGGCTCACAGCCACCGTCGTTTCAGGTATGAATTATTCTGGTCACTGGAGAACCAGCTTCAGAGCTTTTTTTCGCCAAATATTAGACAAAATCGATGTACATTTCAGTTTCAGTTTGTGTGTGTTTATTTCAGCTTGCTGTTTCAGTTTGAACATTTTGCTGTTCAGTCACAATGTCTCAGTACTTCAACATGTCAGTCACACACATACAACCATCAGGTCTCATTGAATTTAATGAAATTAGCATTCTACCTGGTTCCTCAGCCTCCAGCTCATCTATGGATGATTCAGACACACCAACCTCCTGACATTTCTTGCCATGCGCCTTTGACTTCATGTGTTTAGTGAGGTTCCCTAGAAGAAATTAAATGAAAAGGGCTGCAGCTTAATATTTAATAGTAAAGCAGTTTGTAAGCAACACCAATCAGTATTGGAACTGTCTATAAAGTTAATAATGTTGAGCTCAAAACTAAACTTACCTTTGGTTTTGAAGGCAAAGTTGCAGTGCTTACAGACATAGGGGCGGATATCTGTGTGAGTGCGAATGTGCTTCTTCAGCATACTGGGCTTTTTGCAACGGATCCCACACTCGCCACACACATACTTCCCCCTCCCTCTTCCCCTCACATATATGTACTCCTCATTCGATTTGTACCTGGAGAGAAAGACATCAACAGACAGATAGAGTGAGAGCATAACAATGTGATCTACTAAATAAAACATCAATGCTCACTGAAAAGATCTCTGCAGTGTTTCATTCTCCACAAACACATCATTACCCCTCAAACTCTACTTTCAGCATTCAGCTAAAAGTAACAGGAAAATCCATATTTTGCCCAAGTTTTGGATGGTCAAGCCAATAAAAACAACAGTACAAGGGAAGACCTGGTTTTAGCCAAGAGAACAAACTATATATTATATAAAAACTGCATAGTTTTTTACTTAAAATTATTGATTGATAAAAAGTAAGAATAAAATTGTGTTACATTAACGTCTTTCTCAAAATAATATGCCAGTGTGTTGAAAACTATGTTAGGTACTACTGAAATTATACATCTGTGACGGCCCCAGTTGTTGTATGGCAGATTTGCTTTGTGCTTTGTGCTGTGTTTTCTGTGTCTGTATTCCAGACTATGGTAACATATGCCTGTCTGTTGTTCCTGGTGGGCTGAACCTGCCCTCTGTTCCTGACTGGCTAGTTCCTGTCGTCTGCTTCCTATAAAACTTCTGCCAACTCCTACGGCCAGCAGACTGCTGTGTGCTTTTTTGTTCGCATGAATATTTTCCTTTAATTTATTGACTGTTATTTGTGTGCATAACCTTTTGCCTGGTTTTTGACCATGAATTTGCCTTCTCAGAGTGTACTGCATGACTATAACTGATTTGTATGTTTCCAAATCTCATAAAAAGTTCACACTGTAGGATTTTTATGAGAAGGGAGTTCAATGCCATTTAGATGAGTGTTTTTCCTCTGGTTATCACTAATTATAGAGTAAAAGGAACTTTTATTTTACTTTTGGTTGGGTTAATTGTTTCTCTTCATCTAGCTGACTGCAACTTAGTTATTTTTAGCCTTTGCTGCTCCTAAAATTGAATGCCCCAATGCAAGGAAAAAACAACTCCTCAAAATTCTCCTCAAGAATTTTTGTCTCCTCGAGATTTACCTTCCAAATGTTCATACTGGTTCTGAAATGCCTTGATACCGAGAAACATACTATGATGAAAAAACCTTTAACAAAAAAGAAAACCTCACCACATATGTAAACTCATGTAAATAAAAACATATCCCTATAATTACACAAACGGCACTTGTGAGTATATTTTGAAAAAGCAACAGGCCTGTATTATTGAATGAGGCCACAGCAACAAAAGTCAGTGAAAGAAAAAAGTGTCAAGCGGAGTGTGCACATGCGTGTCAGAAATACAGGATAAGTGGCAGAGCAAGATAAACATAGAATGAGAAAAGCAATGAGTGACTGAAGTTTTGTCCTAAAAACACCGACTTCTTCTTAATGTATCATTATTGTTTTCCCGGCAAAGGAGAGCTAATGTAAGCAAAGAAAACAGCGAAGAGATGCTGAGATAGGTGGGCACTGATAGATGTGAGAAATGCAGAAGAGGAAATGGACTGAAAGAGAAGGAACAAAAAGAGAGACTGATTAGGGAGTGTGTGGGTGTATGACTAAAGAATCGTACAAGCAAAATGGAGGCTGTGAGAGACACAAAGGGAAGCTGCAGGCTGGTTTGTTGTTGCCTCTGTTAGCACCCATAACAATATATCAGACCTGCCATTAGCAGACCAGTGTGAGAGCTAATGAATGCTATGCCTTTGTACTTTGCCATCAACGTGTCTGAGCTCATTTCAGACAGACAACCTCACTGATAAGACAGACAGATCTGTTTTTACCTTTCCATCTGTCCATCCATATTTTTGTTCACCCATTTCTTTCCCTATGTTTACCTATATATTCACTCATCCATCCATCCCCTCACACTCTTAAAACATCCATCCATGTATTTATCTGTTCAAAACTCCAACTAGCCTTCCAACTATTCACTGATCTTTCATCCATTTATTAATCCATTCACTTTTGCATTCATCCATTCATCCATCCATCCATCCATCCATCCATCCATCCATCCACCCAAGTGAGTAATTATTCACAAAAACAGTCCATTTCTAACTAAATTTATATTATATAAAATATATAACAACCATAAAATCATAATTTTCAAGGATGTCCTTACTTTTCAGTGATGATTACTTCTATATTTTTGTTTTAAAAATTATTTTCTGTATATTGTTTAAAAAATACATGGAAAAAATTATTGGCATTACCAACCTTGGGTAATAAAATCTGTGCCTATTTAGCTAATAAAGCACTTCCTTCTTGAAATCATGTCACTGAGTGAACTGTGATACCTATAAGTAACTCCTGGATCTGCCCATTCCCTTACTGTCACTCTAAAAGCAGTACATTGCTTAAACTAATAGGAATGAATTATCTCTCTGAAACTGAGCTCATGGGCAAAAACAAGACTCGATGTGTTGATTTAAGTAACATGTTATGGCATAATGTGTATTCAGCGCTTTGTCTTGACAAGATCTTTACACTTTTGGTTGCAGTGATATACAAGTAGGTTAAAATAACTGGTATATCACCAGATGATGAAGTCATTAACTAAAAAATGTTTTGCTAAGCTTACATCTGCCCAGTGAATACCGGCCCATGATTACTGAGAATAACTACCTGGGCTTTATATTAAAAAAATGTCTGATATTTACCCTCCCTCAAAGATGCAAATGCGGGGTAGCTCACTCTGCTTGGAGGTGGTTGCAGGTTCCTCTGAACTTTTCTCCTCTTTTTCACTCTTTTTACTCACAGGCTCCTCTTTTACTTTGTCAGATGTGCTGGGTGGTGTGGCACACACCTACAATCCATATAGACACAGGCTATTACAACACTGTAACATATCTACAGCGGTGCTTGAGTTTGTGAACTCTTTAGAATTTTCTATATTACTTCATATCAGAGTTCTGCTTGGGTCCACTTTTGGATGCCTTAATTATAAAATTAAATTAGCGCCTGCCCGGGACCATTAACATTCTGCCAGTTACCTGTCTGTAATAAATCACACACAAATTAAAAGCATTAAGTTGAAGCGCTTTATTTTTTCTATGCTCCTCTCAAAGTGACACACACTAGACCTACATGAAAATTAACTAGGCAACACCGAGCCTAAACTGGCAAATTTCACTTTCTTTGATTTTTTGCATTAATCACTGGTAAATTGATGAAAAATTATCTCTTTTGGAGCCATAACTCAATAGCAATGGATAAACAAAAAAGGTCTGTTTAACACAAAATCAAATCAGATAGACCTAAGCAATCCATTTATCTGCCGCAATGTAGTCTAAACAGAGTTACTGTGCAGGAACTGTATATCATCCACAGTCTTAGGTTTGAGCTGCATCCTGTGTTCTTGGATCACAAATCCAGTGGAAGAAAAATCTCTCTCACTGGCAGCGCTCGATACAGGGATTGAGAGTACACTCCGTGCGAACATTGCCAGGTTATTGCCATGATTGTCTAATACATAGATTTTTTGCATAAATGTTATTTTTACAGGCTACAGTACTGTTTTGATTGACCTGCTACCTGCCCAACTGTGATTAATTATCTGCCCGCATATCTGCCTATAAGAACATTAAAATCCGCTCAGTTTAGCAACTATCTGCGGGTAGGGACCCAGTGCAGGACTCTGCTTCATATACATGACATCAGATTTTCTACTATTTTCTAAGTCATTGAACATATAGAGAATAAAGACAAAACAATTCAACAAATCAGACAAAAATAAATGACCCCCCTCCACAAACAAACAGTTGGGTTATGGTCGGGACTTTGATCAGTCTGCGGAAAAAGAACCTGTACATATAGGGTAGTTGTCTTGACTGACTTTCTCTTGAGATACTACCACCACCATGTTTCAAAGATGCAAGATGATGTTGGAATGCAGTCTTATCAGTTTTCTGAAGAAGCTCTAATTTGATCTGATGTGTCTACAAAATACCTTTACAATAGTGTGATGGCTTGTCCTTTAGCACAAATTAGACCAAACAGATATGTTCCTTTTAGAGAGAAGTGGCTTTCTGCAACACTGCCATGCAAAATATACAGTGTTTCTCAGGGTGAACTTATGAACATTAACATCAACCAAAGTGAGAGAAGCCTAAAAATGTTTAAATGTTACTCTCCGTTCATTTGTATAATTGCTGACTTTTATATGCCTTGCTCTCAGAGTGATCTCCGTTGGATGACCATGCCTGGGAATGGATACATGTATCCTGAATTGTCTCCATTTGTACAAAATGTATCTAAGTGTGGATTGGCAGTGTTCAAGCTTTTTAGAGATGGTTGTGTGTTTCAGTCGGAAAAGGCTCAACTCTTTTCTTGAGGTCCTCAGAAATCTCCTACGTCTGTTATATGATACACAAATATGCGCTCACTCACAAATAATCCTTGAAAACACCTGACTCTAATTTAATCTTTTTAATGAACTATAGGGGACATGTGGGGGCAGGGTTTGTGCATGGGGGGGTTGTGTGGGGGCAGATTACTGCATGCAAATCTCGTCCATTTAAGGCGGTGATCCCTGCAGAAACCTTTCGCAAAAGAATCCACTCCACTTATTGATAGCAGAACACACACAACTGGAAATCAGCTCGGGTTTTCCTCCAGCTCACCACATGCAAATGAAGTGACTCATCAGTGCAGAGACAGGCTGCTTGGATTTCCAGTAGTGTGTGTTATATCGGCGGAGTGGAGTGGATTTTCTCGCGAAAGATTCAAGATTCAGCAGCGCTGGTGAACTAACTATTTATGTTAAATGTGGGGGGGTCCAAACGAATAATTATGAGTGTGAAGGGAACACATCCCACACTGGTTGAATGGTGACGATACCCATGGACAGTTCCTACAACAGTGATGTAACCCAAATTTCACGTACCTATCTTAACACAATTGTAAAATCCTAACACAGTTGTATAAACCACATATAAAGAAAAGGACATAAAAGTGCAAGTGTTTTTTTTTTCATTTCTGTTAAGTGTACAAGTGCAGTACATTTAATAGTCCAGAATGGTAAAAGTACGTGTACTGGGGGACGTATATTCTGTGTATAGATCTTCTGTCACGCGTAACCAAATTAATTCTCCCATGTAACAGCATAAGACGAAACACTCATGTCTCATTTTTTTTTACTTTTTATGGGAGTGAGCGTCGTAACTAATATATGTCGAGACTGTTGTTACCTGAGGACCATCTGTATGTAATAACCAAGTAAAATAATTTGCCTCAGTTGTTTAACTTGGTTCTTTTAATGTATTTTTTGAAAATCTGACAATGCTTTAGGTTTTGGCCATGCATACATACAAAATTCTGAAGGTTTCACAAACTTTTAAGCACCTATATACATTTCAATACAATAAAACCAATAGACAGTAACAGCAAAATGGCATAATATTAATTAAGGATAGAAGATTTAAAATAAAAATTGAAATGAGATAATGCTTACCTCTGATATCATCGGCTTTTTGCTGTTAGAAGAAACCAACTTTTCAGTAGTCAAGGGTGGAGCTTTGGCCATTGTATATATCTCAGAGCTATGTGTTTGCTTCGAACACAGTAGCGAAAGTACCATTTTTGTGGATAGATCAGGGAGATTAGGGTTATACATGCTGACACTCCAAGAAGAATATACCGATGTTTGTGGATTTTTTTGTGGGGATGGGTTAGGTTTGGTGTAATTTAGGTAGCACCAGCTTACTGATGTGGTCGTGTGGAGACTGGGGTATAGGGGGTCTCGGGACCTCTCTGCAATATCAACTACTGATACACACTGGTGGCCATCTTCTTCCCCTTCTTCTTTTTTAAATGGTCCTGGTTCCACTTGAGCAGTCTCCAGTTTGTTCAACACAGACTCTGGTAAATCTTTTGTTGTCTTCGCTTCCTTCTCCTGTTCTTTGCTCCACTCTACTCCTACTATTATCCTCTCCTTCTCTGTTGCTTGACTTTCTTCCAGAGACTTCTCATCTCTTTTATTATCTCCTTCCCTCCCTTCTTCTTCTTCCTCCTCCTCTTCTGCCTCCTCTTCTTCTTCTTTGACTCGTTTCTGTTGTCTCTGTGCCTCTAAAGTTAGTTCTAGACTACCTGCAGGGGAAAGCATACGTTTATTTCCTCCAGCAACCAATGGTCCTGAGCCTTCATCAGATGTGCTTTCTGCTCCAAACTCCAGAGGCAGTGACATAGGAATGCAGGTTTTGAGATCAGTGGTGGGGAGTCGAAGATAGGAGCGTTGAAGCTTGCTGCCACCAAGCTTTCCGACAATGACCATGGCTGTGCAGCAAATTGGTTGCTGAGGTCGTGTTGTTGCTAAAATTTGTGAGATGGTTGTGTACATGGCATTCGCGTAAGTAGGAATATGAGTCTGCAAGCGCACTGGCACCACAAGGGACACCACTGGTGTAAGCTGCTCAAGGCATGTAGCAATGATAGGTCGAGGCTGATGGTGGGTGACAACTTGTTGAAATGAGGAAACTGGACTATGTACAGCTGAGGGAGATGATCTAGATTCCCTGACAGGAGGACCTGAGGGAACCTGAATAGTTAGACCACTAGCAGAATACTGAAGAGGAAGCAAAGATGGAAAGGGCTGAACTGGTAGGATGAGCCGCTGTGCTAAATGTAACTGTCTTGGATGAAGTGGAGGTGGTTCTGTATGTATGAAGGCCTGCTGAAACATATGAGTGGAAAGAACTTCAGATATTGTTGTGACTGGCAGGAATCTAGTCAGCTGTCTTGTGGAAAAAGTATCTGGGCTTGTCAGGGGGTAAACTGTAGCTGGAAGAGGGAGAGGGGATTGGAAGAGCTGCAGAGTTTTGTCGAGATTCTCTGGGTTAAGACTAGAAATGCTACTTGGTCTGTGCTCAGCAATTGACAGAGCAGGGCATCCAGGATAGGACTGACATACAATTGGTTTACTTTGAAAACTAGAGGATGAGTCTTCTTGATCAGGCTTCCCAAGGGTTGCATGCTTCACCAAGAGACATTTTCGCCTCTCCTTCCAAGAAACGGATGTCGGTTTTGGAGACAGGGATCCATAGTCAAATGACTTACTTCTAGTTTCCACAATTTGGGCAGGATGTGGTGGACTTGCAGGAGCTTGCTCTGAGGCAGATCGGCGCATTTCCCTATGAGAATGATGGTGCTGGTAAGGTCCTGGTACAGTTAACATGTGGGACCCTTGGGAGCTCCATGTACCAGTATGCATCTCAGATTCAGCCTTGCCTGATTCATCAAAAGATGCAGATCGGCTGGACGTATGGGAAAAATTACTCTCTTGGCTAGGGCTACGAGGCAGAGAGACTGATTCAAAACTAGATTCTCCTGAAGACTGTGCTGCCTCAGCCAAACGTAGACGTTTTTTCTTTGGAGGCAGCTTCTCTGCGGGAAGCTGAGCCAGACTTTGACTACGCTGAGGCCATTGAAACTCCTCCTTTTCTATTTCTTTGGGGACACATGAACTTGCTGGAGGTGAGACCATCTCAGTATCTGGTTCCTCTGTCACCAGGATCTCTGGAACCTGAATGTTGGGCTGTCGAACCAATCTGGATGTTGAGGTTTGTTTTGGCTCTTGTGATTGTTCATGTTCAAATTCTGATTCCTGGCCCTCTAAGCACATGCTTTCCTGCTTTTCAAAGGAGCTAGTGTGCTGGATAACAGAGATTTCTTTATAAGTCCCCCTTTTTTCTGGCTCAGATTGTGAAAGAGGGCTTGAAAAACCCTGAAAATCACCTTTAGTGCCTATGATTGATGCAGTAGGTTGGATCTTAAAGGACACAGATGCTGGACCTGGACTGGGAGGGTCCTCTTCAAGACTTTCTTCTTTTCTCCTTTTTCGCATAGCCATAGCCATTGCCTTGAACTTATAGTGCATCATTCGTGGCCGGTCTTCTCGAACATTACTGCCTTGCTTCTCACTCTGATGCTTTTGTGAAAGCTTATTCATACAGACAGCACTGTGTGCTGCATAACTGTCCTGTTTCTTCATGAGAGTTCCACACATTTCACATTTCCATCCTGATTTGGTCAGAGCTTTGGAAGCAGACGGACCAGCATCCGAAACAAGGTCAACTCCAATTGGCATCTCAATAGCAGGCTGTCGTCTTAACATTCGATGATGATGGCCAACCCTCATTTCTGCTGCTGTAGCCTGCTGTTCATCAAAAGAATGGCTGTGGCAAAAGCTATGTGAAGATGTGTTAGCTGGCTCATCTTGGCCCCCAGAGGACGGCACTGACTGACTTCTCAGAAGAACAGCACCTGAACACTGATCAGGGGGTGTGTCTTCAGCTAATTGGGAATTCTGTCTTTCAGTAGCAATACTACTGAGAGCAATCTGTTCTATATTGCCACTTGGGCCTACTCCCTTTGGATCAAAAGCACAAGGATCTTTGGGTAAAGAAAACTTAGGGGACTCAATGCTACTTCTCCTGGAGAGAGAAGAACGTCTTGGTTTGACGCTATCAATTTCACTTGTAGCAACAACAGCTTCATTTATTGTAATTAATTTTGTAATGTGCTCAATGACTTGTGTCTTAGGCACTGTGAAAGGAATGGACTTTTCCTCTTGACAGACAGATGTTGATGAAGATGATGGCTGATTTTGTTGGTGTGGAATTCTTTGCTGTTGACCCAATCTCCCATACTTTCCTAAAATAATTTCAGCATACGATTTAGCATTAGCATTGGGAGGGCTGACTTGGGAAAGCTCAGCACTTCCATAGCTAGAAAAGTAGCCAGATTCAGTACTGCCCTTACTACCAGGACCCAATGAGGATGATGGGGTCTCATCTGGTGAGGTCATAGGAACTCGTTTCCTCTCACTGAGTCGCATAGCTAACCTCTGTTTGACTGCTTGAGAGTCTTCTGTTCTTGGTCCTTCTTCTGAGAATGACATTTCGACCTTGGAACTTTTCCTCAGAGCTGGCCTGTCCTGAGAGGTAGATGGTCGGCGGTGACCAGTCTCATCCTCAGAATCTGTGCTTTCTGCTTCTGTTGCTTCTTCTACTTCATCTCCCAATGTTCCAGTCTCAACCCCACTTAAACTGTGCTCCTCACGGCTAGATGCCAGGCCAGCTTTTATCTGATGGGCATGTGATTTACGATGTTTGTACAAATTACTTTTAGTTTTAAAAGAGAAGCCACAAGGGACACAAGGATAAGGTCTCTCTCCTGTATGGGAGCGGATGTGTTTTTGGAGGACACTGGGCTTTGCACATGGCCGGCCACAGTACGTGCATACATACTTCCCTGGTTTTTGGGGCTTACGTTCCCGTCTAGATGGTGCACCTTCCTGTGATTCTTGGCTGGGCTGAGATGAAGTCCTCTGAACACGAGAAACTTGCGTAGAGGATTCAGGAAGGGATGAAGAGTAGCTGCCTCCAGAAGGACCCGGGACATCTGGAAGTTGCCAGGATGATTCCTGCACCTGAGACTGCTGTTGCTGCTGTCTTTGGAGCATGTCAGTGTGTTTTGGCTGCTTATGCTGATGGCGGCCATGTGATCCATGGATTGGTTGCGAGGTAGGCTGTTCCTGTGGCTTAGGCAACCTACCCCTAATTGAAGATTCAGAAACAGGCTGCTGTTGTCTACCAGACCGCTCCCCATCGGCCGGCCGGGTATTCTTTGCCTCCATAGAATGTGGGGAGGAGGCCTTATGGATCTACTGGGAATGTCTCTATGAGCACTGGTCCCCTCAACATTATTGTCTTAGCCACAAGGCCATTTAGATATACCTGGGCACAGAAACATCGTGAAAAAACTAGCAGAGGATATATGAAATACGTACAAAACACTCTAAATGATTATTTCTGTTTCATGCCAAAATTCATTATTCCTTCCAGAAGTACACTTGGCAGAGTTCATCATTGTGTCACTCCTTTGGACTAAGTTCTGGCAATGGAGCTTGGCAATGGAATGCACAGGATGTTTTGGGCAACTTTCTCCAGAGATACGAGATCAAAATGTTTAGCCCTTCTGTCTATGTTCTCCACGTTTTCACAAACCAGCACTTCAGTGGCCCTGTAGAAAAAAAAGAAGACTATTTAGGTATTGTTCTACCATCCCACAGAATAAGAGGTTAGATCCAGAATTAGCGTTAATCACTGTTTATCTCTTGCGTACATACAGCACAATTTTGGTAAGTGAGCTGTAAATATACCCTAAACAAGAATCGTTTATTCAGTATTGTTGTGAAACATAGGAGTCGTGCTCAGCAAGAATAATGTCTAGACAGAGAACGTGTCTATTACTACACAAAACTGAAAAGGGAGACACTGTATACAGGATTTTGAAAATCCCTCTAATGATTTTGAGCATTTCATCTGGTTATTATCTGGAAATCCATAATATTATTGACTGTATAATATGTATGTATTATTTAAAACATGATACATTCACAAACAATTCTAGTGCACATAAAGTACATAATAGGTTAAAAAAACTAACTAAACTAGTAACTTCTACACAGGTAAAAAAAAAACATTTGGCTGATGAATAATTGTTATGTATGCTAGATTACTAAAAATAGAATCAAATTGGTGTAAAACTAGAGTTATCAAATCTGAAATCTTTTACAGCAGTGAAGAAACCTAAATCAGAGACAAAAAACCAAGGCATATTAAATAGCTTTTGGCCTGAACTGTCTTTTCTGATTTCATTTGCTTGTTCAAACTAAAAGATGTTAGGTATTTATAGGAGCATTTCTGTTTGTTCTATTAAGATTATAGGAGAAACTTCACAAGAATGCTGAATGTAATGGCCTTCAGACAGTAGACACTGTATGAATGAGCCCAAGTCTCATTTGTGGAAAAATGCTTGGCTAAACACTGGAATAAATCAATGAATAATAGTGGAGAACATGTTTGCAAATGTTCACATTAAATTGTTGCAAAATTATAGGCATTTCTTTTCATATTATATGCTACATGTATACATAAATGCTACAGGTCTTCACTAAAATCAGTTTCATGAACCACATGCCTTGAGGTCTTTAACTTTTAAACACTGTCCATCTGTGCCTCATATTGACATTAAGACTAGCTTAAGTTAAAAGTCTTTCCATATGTAAACTTACTTAATCAGATAAATAATAGCCAGAAAAACATTAAAGAAAAGACAATTAAAAACTTAAAACAGTCCACAAGATATTTGTCCAATAGATGGTGCTGTAGATCTAACACAATGAGTCTCAAAGGCTTTTTAAAAGACCACTTGGAAAGGGGACACAAGGTCATTTCACCTTTTACTTGACTATCAGTGCTCCCAATGGGTACACATTATCATACAATATGCTTAGGACACTTCTTTCTCTGTAGTGTGTGTGCGTGTGTGTGTGAGCTTATGCCATAGACAGTTTAAAAATGTTAATGAAAGGACATCTATCACATTCCAGAACCCACATGTTTAGTCATGCTGGAGGTAAGATGCTCCACTTAAGCAAACAGGTCTCACAAATAGATTATTTGCATTTGAGACTGTAAATGCACAAGGGCGACATGAGTTTTTAATGAGGCATATTCTATATTTTCCGTATGTCCACAGAAAATAAATAATACAACAAACTTGGGCTTCATTACTTGGTATTCACAGAGAGAGAAGATGGAAAGCAATGAGTTAAACAAAATCCCCTAAAATAGCTTGACAAGTTCTTGAGTGACTTTGCTCTTCTAAACATCTGGCATAAACTAGATGGTGCACAACAATTTAATGAGCATCGGTACAAAGAAGAGGTGCACTTCGATTACAGAGCCTTTTTCAACAGTGATGTGTTATGAAATATATGAAATGACTACAATTTAATGACTAGACTTTATTTCATGGAAGCAGTTTTAAATCTACTAAAGACTACAATAAACATTTCAACTGCAATTTCATTGATGCTCTGTAGAGTAAGACATTTGATAGGAGAATCAATACTAGTAAACAAAAAAAGGACATTAAAAAGGAAATAATGGGAGGAATGCCTCTAATTCCTCTTTCTCAGGTAGTATTCAGCTCCATTCATAGATCAGTTCCAACATTAAAATCACCTCTTTAATATTGTATAGGTGCCACTTATGCTGCCAAAGTAGCCTTTTGAGATATGAATTGTCAGCATGGGCACTCTGACTGGTCTGTGGTTACCCAGTTAGAGTTACAGCATTTTGCAGATGCTTTTATCCAGAGCGACATACATCAGTGCTTTAAGTTATTCATACTTGCAGGGCTAGACTCAAATCAACATCTATTAATAATCAAGTTACTACCAACTAAGTTGCACACATTAGAAAACCTTGTCAAAATAAGTGTCATATACAGCAATCTATGATGCACTGTGTTCAAAACTAGCATTAACTTTATCATCAATTTGAGCTACAAACATGCTTCACTGCCCATGTACATCAATGAGACCGTCCACGACACCGACTGTCCTGCCCTGGACCACTTTTGGTAGGTACTATCTACTGCATACTGGAAGCACTCCACAATACCTCCTGGTTTGGAGAGGCACTGACCCAGTTGTCTAGTCATCACAGTGTGGCCCTTGTCAAAGTCACTCCAAGTCCTGCTTACAACACTGAACTTGTTGTCTAATATATCCCACAGGTCTCTCAGACCTTCAGGAATAGGAGAGGAATAGGTTTCTTTAGTTTAGTAAGTTGCAAGCATTATTGTGTCTGTAATTAAAATGCTTGAATATGAGTGATTATTTTAATAATATGTTAAATGGACGCAGACACTGAATGAAACAGCCAGGTGAGTAAGTGAAGAATAGACAGATATTGCTTTTACAACTGTAATGGATTAATGCATAAATGATCACTGCAGGACTTAATGATCACTGGCACAGTATTGACAAAACCTTTAAATACAGTGATTATGGGAGTTTAGGATGGGGGAGTACATGCTATGAATTATTCACAACAATAGACTGTCAACACAAAGCAGGAAAGCCCAGAATCAGGACATTCCCCTGAGTAGACTTTCTTACAATACAGTTATGTGTTCACAGTCCACAGAGTATATACACTAATATATATATATATATATATATATATATATATATATATCCTT
>JBBKCR010000006.1:13037421-13049694 GCA_037577295.1 Ladigesia roloffi | reverse complement strand
TATGTGTTCACATTCCACAGATTATATACACTAATATATATATATATATATATATATATATATATATATATCCTTAAGTTATCAGATGTATCTGGATAATAAAATGGCATGTGTTTGTTCCAGCCAACATATTTATTGAAAACCAAGCAAATTTCTATTGTTTGCTAACTGATCTTCAAAAAAAGACTGCTTGCAAAAAGGTTTAGGTGTTTTTGGGTACATTTTTGAATCATCTGTGCACACAAAGTTGTCTGAGACCTTAATATTGCAGGGGCTCTTGTATAACATTAACTCTTTTCTTGTTCAGCCATTACTATTTTACTCTGGTTTGTGCTCAGAGTCACTGTTCTTTTGAAATATGAAGTTCCTCCCAAGCTTTTTTAATTTAAAAATGACAGCAAAAACATAATGCTGCCATTCTCAAACTTCAGAGGTGGGATGGTGTTTTGGGTTATTAGGAATGTGTTAGGTTTGCATCATACCCATCATTTGAATTTTGGTAAAAAAGTTCCATTCATCTGACCATTAATCATAGCCTGGGCTTTAGTTGGGGAACACTAATGCTTTCAAACTGTTATGCAAACTCCATACACAGTTATTTTGTTGTTTTTTCAGAAATGTTTCCATTCAGTTTAGACTCTTAAACAGGCCAGTTGTATGAAGATATCTTGATATTGCTATCCGGTGCACCTTCACTCCAGTCTCCTTTACGCTCCTTCATATTCACTGACTAATAGTATTTAATAGGGTCAAGCTGAGCTTTTTACGAATTAACAGGTATGATAGTGAACAAAATATCAAGAGTTTCCATTAACAAAAAATGTGTTGTTTTCCTTTTTTACAGATATATACACTAATGTCTGTAACGTCACTACTTGCTCACATTTGTGTCATCACAAAAATGTTGCACTTCAGCGCCTGCCATCCCAATGGTCCAATCACTCTTTTAACATTTGGGAAAATATGTGATCTACTGTTGTTTTTTCAGATTACTCATAAATGTGATATACTGCTATTATCAAATTATTTGTTATTAATCCTGACTAATCGTAACTGCTTCCAGACTGTGCCAACAGTAAAAACATAATGGAAGATTATGGATCTGACACACTGGGAAAAATTAAAGGTATTGCCAATGTGGGTGACGTGGTGTGAAGCATTGTACGCCAGCAGCTAGGCATTACTGTATGTCTATAAATATGCATGACAGATAAAGGCGTAATTTTGTGTGGTGTATGAAAGACAATGATTGAAATAGGGTGTGCACAGTCAGCAGTTAAGTGATGCTGCAAGCACTTTGGAAAGAAGAGATTTCCCACCACACACACACACTAGAATGACAATATGGACCTTTATGAGGAGATAGTATGGATGAACAGATGTCAATTAAAATTATTTTAAAAGTGTATGGTGTGTTTCAGCACGAATGTAGAACCTTTTCAAATGTAGAAAATGATACATGTCTTATAATTCAATCAGATAACACTGCACAAACATAACATTAAAATACGGTGAATGTAGAATCAGTGTGAGGAGGTGAGCAGTTATTAATCAGTTATGGGTCTCATTATCATGTTACGGACTGTGTTGCCTTCTGTTTAAGCAGGGATTACCAGGGTCTGGCAAATGTTAACTGCCACTAAATATAAAGCCTGGGTTAAGTTTCTGCCAGTTTCCAGATGAGCTGATCCGAGAGCTGTAGAGCCTTGAATCCTAGATCACTGATAAAGCTTATAAAGCTGGAATACCTGTCCACTCCAGCAAAAAACATAAGAAAAAAAGAACTAAATTAGGGAACAGAAAAATGCAAGGGTTGTTGTTTGACTGCTTATTTTGCTACGCTTTGCTAGAACAAAGCCTCAGGATACCTTAGTATAAGTGTTTCACAAAAAAAGAATGAGGAATAAATGAATGAAAAAGGCTTGCGTCTGTCGGGGGGAAAAAAAAACATAAACTGTACTGTCTCTCTTCCCATTTTCACTCCTGGCAACCTGGTGGTGGTTCCCATAGAGACGGGCCTACAGCTAGCCGTGGCAGATGGAGAGTGAGCTGGAGGTCTAAATTTGTCCCCCAGCAAACTCTGCGAGTACAGCAGCACGCTGGCAGGAGGAAGTGGGGGAACAGGCTGACCTCGGCACGTGAGTGGCACCGCCTCACGACCCTGCGTGCCCCTCACTGAGTGTCCAACATGTTCATCAAAAACAAACCGGAGGGAAGCTCAGTGCTGCCGTGCAGCACCGGCAGACCCCTCTTAATGCCACACAACAGGAGTCAAAGGCACACCTCACCACCCCGTCTGTACTGGCAGCAACTTCAACACGATCATAAAAACAGGGGGAAGCTATATCACACCTCTGCAGGATCTTATAGATAATGATCAGTGTCCGGAATGACCAACATGGCTAAATCTTCCAGGGGGACTTGCAAGTTCCAACATGACCCACCCATTTATCCTGGACTGCACAGACATATTTTTCCCAGGGCGAATGTACATGCATGTGGAGCACTGGTACGGCACCACATAACATTCATTAAATGATTGGTTTGTGTATAGATATTCCTAAAGTCTGCTGATTCAAATAATTACATTTTTGTGTGCGCTGTCAAGTCTATCAAATCAGTCTTGCTGCAGATGCACTTTTAATGGTATTCCTCATGAAGGTATTCAGATGGACCAACAGATGGACCAACTAAATAATTTAGATCAAAATAATAAATATTTATTGTTACATGAACCATTTTACATGAGCATGCCTAATAGAAAGACTGATTAATTTTTCTGACTTAGTAAACACACCCAGCAACCTTGATCATATGAGGTTACTTGCGTATCTCTCACTATGCAGCAAAGGTATATGATTACACCTTGTGCCCATTGTCATAAAACCTCAAACAGATGTTCAATGAACACACCCTGAACTGCTTCCCTGCGCTGTGCTATATATCTGATAGCGAACACTTTTGCAGTAAACCGTAAAAGGGTCAATGACTGGCTTGTGGAATCTTTTATTTGTTCATTGAACACACTGTTCACTGTTGGACCATGTGAATAAATCTGATAGCTACTTTTAAATAAATACATAAAAAAGGACTCAAAAAGAACACTAAAATACATGCAGATTAATGTGAAGCTTCAGGATACAAAAGTCTGTGAAACTCATTCTCCCTCTGTGCCGCTATAAAATGAACTGGAGAGACTGTCTCAAAAAACCTGGAGACGGACTAAGATGGCAGAGAAACTCTGGTCATAAACATGAGGCTGGAAATTCACCTTGACTCAAAGCCACCTCACATTCTAGACAAAAATCTGCGATTTCATTTTTTTATTTCACCAGGCCAAGAGTCTTGGTCACTCGCAGTGCATAACAGACTTATACAACTGCAATGGATTTCACCAGATCTTTCATTATGCACACTTATCTAAAATAAGCATGGGGTACAATCCATGTCCAAGAAGAGATATGGTAGAAAATGCTATAGGTAACACATACCTTATGAAACTGGATACATTTTCAATAAGCACCATGAGAACACACATTTCCTACTCAGTATTTCAGGAAAGGAGAATAAATCCTCTAAATTAAGCACAGCACAAGTTTCATTCATTTATTCTGAGGAACAAATGAAGCAGCTTTCGCTGCCAGGCCGCCCACAGCATCTCTAGCCGCGGCCCAGTCAATCAACTGCTGCTCGGCTTTCAGAGTGCAACACTGTGAGGAAGAATACGCCCACATCAGGAAGTGAATGAAACGAATCTGCTGCCAGTGAGAGTGTGTGTGAATCAGACACCCCGCTGCACCCTAGCACAGGTCCGCCCCCTCAGCCGCTGCGGAGAGGTTTGATAAGATTAGTCATCCTCCAGCAGCGTTTCGGAGCCCTTTTAATTTCTCATTACAGTCACCTCTCTGCTCTCTGCCCATTTAACCTTCCAGAAACAAAGCAGTGTTAATGAGGATGTCTCTGTCTCTGCCTATCCGAAGTGCCCTTTGCCTGCACTTCACCATCCTTCCTCTGATGGACAGAGACCCAGACTGATAGACGTTACTCTAAAGGTCTTTAGCACTGTCAACAGGTTTACCAAAGTCCAAAAGGAGTTGGTATAAAATGGAAATGGTTATTCAACAGGTACTGCAACATTAAACAAACAAACAAACAAACAAACAAAAAGATTTAGAAACAAGGATATATGGTCACTGTGGGAGAGCAACTTAAACTGTTTTAAATGCAAAAATCTTCAACGCAAGGCGACATGACCAGTAGTCATGCAGTGAGAGTTCACCTGAGTAATACTGAGTCACACACTGCACACTCTGCTACTGTAACTCTACATTTATTCACAGGCAGACGGTCTCAGACAGTCACTAAATGTAAAAAAAGCCAGCAACCACAACAGCATCTCAGCATTTTAAATACATACAGTAATGTACTCACAGTGAAACAGTGGCATAGTCCTACTGTATGTCAGTTGTCCAATTGGAACAGCACAGAGAACAGGACAGACAGTTCAGTACGCGTGCTCTTCACAGCTACAATATGAATGAGAGCCACAACAAGATTCAGCGGATATGAGTGTTTGTGTTTGAGTGGGTGTATTTCTGTGAAGTGAGTGGGAAGGAGGAGAGAGACAGAGAAAACGAGAGTAAGAGAAAGAGAGTAAGAGAGAGAGAGAGAGAGAGAGAACGAGAGAGAGAGAGAGAGAGAGAGAAAGAAAGTATGAGAGAAGAAGGGAGGAGAAAGAACAAGAATAAAAGACAGATTGAGAGACATGGAGAGAAAGAGAGCGAGAGAAAGACAAAATGCACAGGAGACAGAATTAAAAACACTGCAAGAGAGAAATCGGAAAGAGAAGGGTATGAAAACCATAGCGGATGAATGGAAGGTAAAGAGGTGGAGGGTTGCATGACAGAAAACTCCAAATCCGTCATCATGGGAGAAAATGTTGCCATCACACCCACAATTGCAGCAAACAAATCTTTTAAACTGCCACAAAACAATACAAGAATCATTCTTAACATAATCACACGTTCAGTTTAATTCACAAGAGCTCATTTCTAAGTGAATTTAAGCATTTTGGTTGGCTTTGCACTACTGGGTTCTTATTCTTACCATTATCACACCCTCATATGGTCTAGAACATGTCTCCACAATACACTACAATTATTTAACTGACCAAAGTGTCTTTACATTCAACATTTATACATCACATGACCATGCCAGATATAATGTATCCCTTTGTTTTGCCTAAATCACATAACACTTCTACTCTAAAGCAGCTGAAGTAGAGAGAATGTGGTTTGCTTTAACAGAGGGTGATTCGCAGACTTGCATTCTAGACGTGACTTTCTGGTCAGCTCACCACCGTTGTCTTAACTCCTGCTGGTCCATATAAAACACCAGGCTTATATATTTGGATGATGACATCATGACACGCTGTGCTTGGCCAAACCACTAAGGCCTTTGGCTCCACAATGTTTGCCAACAACTGAATGTGTTTCTATCTAATGACGTTGCATAAGCGGCAGTTTGTTGAGTGAGGTGGGTGGTTTCACAGGATCCGGAGGAAGCATGTGCTAGACTTTACTCTCCCAGATTTTTTGGTATCATGTGAAAAAGGAGTCCAAGTTAATGGATGAACCGCAATATAAATGAATTGGAGAGAAAAATTAAAAAATAAATATCTATGAAGTGGTGCAACCAGCTAAGAATGTTTCCAGTTATGCCACAGTCATCTGTAGCCAAGAGTTCATGATAGCACATCTGCCTGTGATCTCCACGGATGGAAGGAAAGGCTTAGTTCCTCTCTCACTGCTGGCACAGAATGAAGCTTTGACTGAACAACACGCTCTCCTCTCCAAACGCATTCAGCTATCTCATGAAAACATGCAACAGGCTACAAGTGCTACAGAGATGTAATAGTGGAGATGGAGATAATGGCTGAAAAAAATAATAGATATGGTATCTCTTATGTAAATATATATATATACATAAGTGTGTGTTCGTATGTGTGAGTGTGTGTGTATGTATATGATGTCAAAAATAGTGTGACACAAAAAAAACATTCAAAGTCCAAGTTTTCACTGAAGTTTACTGAAGTAACTTTACATACATCTTTGTTTATGGATGCCATCCTTTGAAAAGCAGTGGGTTTTAAAATTTCAAAAGGGGTTTTCCCACTGAACAGAAATAAAAACCAAAGGGAAGATTCCTTGAGCCGTTTCATTTCCTCAACATTTACGACTAACAAGAGCACTGGAAACATGCTCAGATTATTTTCTACAAGACCCTGTGCAAGGTGGAATGTGCTCATACTCTGATATCTGTTCTTAACACTTCCACTCTGGCACAAAATGGATTAGATCTTATCAGGCTTGTTTACTCTGGACTCCGCTCAAGATGGTCTGTTTTTTCCCCTACAGAGAGCCCACGAGTTAAAGTGCAAATGCGAAGTTACAGAATCCTGTCAATTACCATGTGTGCTAAGGTGGAAAAAAACAAACAAATTTCCACACAAACATGGTTCCTTTAATAGGAAACTGCTAAAAACAACATATATTTATACTATGTTGACTCTCTTAATTTATAATCTTACCATTGAAAGTAGGCTTTTAGAACGGGATGTGCCTGTACCCCAAATCAGAATTTAATAAGATAGATAAAAATATTCAAATTACACATTTTCAGGCATCCTACCAACAAACTGGAATATGTTAGAGGTTAGAAATATTTTAAATTTAACAACATGCCTTTACCCTAAGCATGATTACATCTCAGCTCCATTGCTTTGAACAACCATTTATGACACAATCTGAGCACTAATTGCATTACGAAGAGCAATATAAGCCAGAGAGTTCCCTGGCTGTCTTTTCTATCATCTGTTTGGTTTCATTCATTAGACCAAATTCATTAGACCAAAATGAATTGGTTGGTTTTGCACTACTTTTTGTCACAAAGTAACCTTAGATATCGGCAGCAGTAGACTTTTGCCTATGAGATTTAGTGGAAATAATTGTTTTTCCATCTTAATTCTAGCTTGTTTCTCCATACCATCAAATTTTCTAAACCACATGGTTTGTGATGCTCTCTCCTCCCGCTACTTCTCTGTCTCTATCAGTCATGCTCAACGAGTGTGTTGTTGGTGATAACCTTCAGCTCTGTGTAGAGCGAGCCATTGTGCAGGCCATTGTGCTTGCCCTGTGGCTGTGTCCGTATTGTGTCTGGCTGAATACGATCTTTGTGACGATCAGCAGCCTGGCCGGGCCCCCCAGGGGCCACACACCACGCACTGGCCATACTGTACTCCTCTGGGAGGGGAATTCGCATTTCCGTCACCTCTTTGTCTTCTGTTTGCCCAACAAGAGAAGAGGTTTGCTGAAGGACAACAGAGGCTGTGTTGATCTGAGCGACAGGAAGGCTGCTTGTAGACACAGTCATGGCAGACTGTCACATTAGGGCGAATGTTCTAGCATTACAGTTTTTAAACAAAATCTTTAACTTGGAACATAGAACTACACTGTCTATGCAGATGCAAGACAGAAACAAACCTGTTTCTGTACCAAAAGATGCACTGTACCAAAAGAAGATTAGCAGAGCACACAAATAATTATACTGGATCATCTCCCCGAAACTGCTCTTGTTTAAAGCTCCATACCACTGGTAGGAATGGGGTGTGAAAACATCACTGCAAAGATGTGGAATGCGTGGGACAGTAGGCAACTTGTTGCAGGTACTTTTTGATTTAGTATTTGATACAGACAGGCTCAAGCTAGCATTAGAAAAGCACTGAATGAGCCAAAAATAATGACGCTCCACTGATCACACCAGTCCAAATCAGTTTTGAATGCAGGTATTATGCATTTGGCAGTTATTATGCAAGCAACTCCGTAAACTCTTACGTATATCTGGTGACTAAGGGCAAGTACAGTAAATGATGCAAGAATACTGAATGACAGTAGTGAATCATGCATGCTCAAACTCTTCAGGTTACATGACTCATTTTTTCAGGGTTGCATGATGGAAATTTGCCACAATTGGTATCAGCCAGATTCATTCCAAACTCGAGATTATTTTCATTTCGGATGAGATGTGTAATACTTTTATCATGTAAATAATACAGTAGTACTGTATTACGCCGACTTAGCAGCCTGGGTTTCATATCTGTGCTTTATAAATAAAAAATCAGCAACATATAGGTTTTAAGTAAAGAACAAATGGACAAACACCTTGCTCAAATATACATCAGCAGTGCCACTGGAAGACTTGGCATTCAAACAGATGACCTGCCAAACACAGAAGCAACTCCCTAAAGACCAGAACACCAACTGAGTTAGTGTTCAATATCTTCTATTTTGCCAACTTCGGAGTGCAACACAATCAATTGAGAGTGACAGTCAATAGATCTGATTAACAGGACTTATGGGTCACTGGCTGCCCTTCCTTAGGCCTGGCCCAACAGAAGCAGCAGCTGCTACAGCTGCTGGAGGAAACAGATGTTAGTACTCAGTGATGGTCCGATGGCATTTTCTCCAGATGTAGCCGACGTAGCGTTCACCCGCCACACGTCAGGGAGTCTGGGTGACATTCAACACTGCTGTCTCACCTCCAAATGACTTCTGTTCATTAGGCATTATCAGGTCCACGCCTATCTAATTACAGATACCTCTTTTTTATTTGGAGTAACAGAAGTAGCAGCTGAGGAAAATAAATTACTGAACTGGCACTGGGGTGGTACCTCATGCATCATTGAGGTGGTACCCTCCAGGGTAAACCTTTAGTACCTGTAGTTAGGGATCCCAATTCTACCATATTCTACTGCATTTACATCTCATCTTGAAATCATTAGACTTTAAGAAGGAATAAGCACATTTCCCCAAAGAAAAACACATTTCCTTACATTTTTCTATGTTTAAGATATAAAATTGTACCTTAAAGGCATAAGTTAAAGCAAAAAACTGTGGGTCATTAGATCATCTAAAGTTGCTGAAATGCATTAGGGCTGCTGCATTATCAGTTACTTGAAAATTACAGAATTTCCATTTTCTTTCAGAAGGGTCAAACTCTGATATCTTTTCACTATATACTCCTGTCAAAGTGGTTAACTTTCAAAGGAGGGGTATGTGGCTATGTTGGAATGTACATTATTAAAAGTCATAAATACAAGTTTAATGGATGTGATAACTACAGAGACAAGCAGCGCTGCGTTTTCTCTCAGTCTCTTTACAATAGCCTCCTCTCTCCACTGTTTGCGTTCCCTGACAGAGGTTGTGATGGGGGCTTGTTTTCCGAGCATACAAGATACAGGAGGCCTTTGTCTCCTCACACGTCGCCACCCAGTCTCTTTCTGAGTGTATGGCCTGAGGGTGCGGGTGTCCAAGGCAAAAATAGTCCCCTTCTCCAACGATAAAACACCCGCACCTGAAGAAACGGCAAACATCAGCGTGACCACAGACACTCACTCACAGCTCTGACACCAGACAGGCACGTTATTCACACTCCCAACACATACCCAAGTTGCCACTCATTGTGGGAAGGTTAGTCATCTCCGACCCACCACACAGAGCGTCCAGTGGGCAATCCCACCACACTTTCTCTTATTACCGCAATAGTCCCCCACAAAGGGACACTCCAACAATTTGACCGTACACTTTGAAGCAACATTCTCTGTACCTTGTTATTAAATGTTCTGATAGCAAAGCTGGGCATGTAACTTCAACATGTGGTATACATGCTGTGAATAAGGCCGATAGGCATGGTTTGCCAAATGTTCATATCAAATTTTATGAGGGACGTTTATGTTATTTTGGCGGAATGCTGCACTGTAATTTAGTCTAAATTAGCGGTCTTGGACTTTGCAGACAGGCATACAGATGGAATGTATTTTTGTGCTGGCTTCCCAGAAAACCAGAGGATGCAAGCTGTAAAAATTGTGAAAAGGTAAAAATGGAGCTTGCTTGAAAAAATATTTGCATGAGGATTTTATGTGTGCAAGCACAGATATACCATATATATTTGTTCTTATAATAGCAACAGGGTTCCAATTGAAGTCCCTTAAAAAAAGCCATGTTCCCTAATCAGGTCACTTCTGCCCTCTATTCTTGGATAAGTGTGTTTGTCAGGGGGGTTAGATATTTACTAACGCATCTGGAGAAGTACTCAACCTGTTGCATCTTCTGAGACTGCCTGTCATACAGAACTCTGTCAACTCTGGAAAGACGAAGAGAGAACAGAATGTTCAGGACATCACTGAGTACACTGTCATGGGCAAACACACTCACTCTTACAGTGAGTCTCGCTGAGCTGCCTCCTAATGGACTCTCAATGCGAGTCCTTTGTATTATAGGAGATCAATACAATTCTTCTCGGGAGCTGACATCTGATCCCACAAAGCTCTGACAGATCTCCCATGACTCTATGATCTCCTTGCGTTGCATTAAACCTAACTCTAATTCTTGTGCTCTCTCCAGGGGAGGACATGGAGGGCAGGGCAGTACAGCGGTATGCAGAAAACCTCACTAAAGAGCTATTTACTGTAGGATAATATCAATGTGACTCCAAGTGCCTCTAGCTTTGGGGAATTTGAGAGAATTATAAGCATGAACTTATGAACACCAGTGCTATTAAGTAATGTTAGAATAAAGCCCAAATTAAGCTAGAGATAGTCCAAGTTCACATTTGAGCTATCTTTTGTTGAAAGCCTTATTCACAAAAAAAACCTCTTCTCTGGTGTGCTATTGATTATGAGGGCCAAGAAAAGCTCTGACTGTGAAAATAATGAGGCTTCCATGAAGCGACAGATGGAGGGAAAATATGAGGGTGGCGAACTAGACTGGATAGCACTGGAAAGAGTAAAATGTACAAAAGGTACTGAGGTGAGGGCCAAAATATAGGCTACTTCTGTTTTGGATTAAAAAATCAGACAGAAACTCCAAATACTGAATCAAAAGAATGTAAATACACAACAGGGAAATACTACTACACTAAGCAGTAGAAGCTGACGTTTCAGGGGAGAAAAAGTAACTGATAAAAATAGCAAGAGGAAGTTCTACTTTTAGAAACTACCCACTCATCTTTACGCCTACGCATTTTGTTGTCGATGTGTGGGACATGAGACTCAAAGTACAATGAAACCACAACACATAATCTCAACAATTCTTTCACTGAAGTAAGACACGACCAACAAGTTTAGGAAGTGGTTATAGAGGCAGGAAGTTTGTTGTGATGTGACGCAACAAAGGGTATAAAGCTAAGTGTGAAAGCAAGGTTTCACATTCTGTAGGCCGTACATTCAAAAGAATTGTTACTCACCTGTTATGTTCTAAAACTTTGTGTGGGAAAATCTTGCATACCAGTTCACATTCTAAGAATTTCCTGTCACAAAATAGCACATAAATACACCGGCATGCATGAACCAATGCAAGTCAATTGAGTTTTTCAGAGTCACCTGCCTGTTCTCAAGGTCAGGACAAACTGTACCCAAGAATTTTGGTGCATAATAAAACTGGGGCTCAAGTTTGAACAAGCCTAGCCCAATTAGTCACTCTTTATTCAACTCAACAGCAAATTAGGAGGGCTTTCCTCAGTTTGGAAAGCTAGAGAAGGAAGTATGTAGGGTGTACATCTACGGCTCTCCAGGAACTGACACCTACATTTTGCCTTGACCTGTAACGCTAAAGAGTACAAAACTTTCATTATAATTTAAAGGATAAGAAAACACAGTGCATAGCACAGCTGTGTAACCCACCAGGCTGGCTCCAGAGCTGAGAGCAGGCCAGCCACTGCGGCTTATTTGATGACAGAGTTAATTTAATCTACGCCATAAACAGGTCTCCACCTCTGCCTCAAAACATGAGGGGCAAAACAGCTCTGCAAAGTTATGTACAATTACCTTGACTGGCCGCACATGTCAGCCAGCTTCCAGCCACAAACACCCCACCCTGCTTGGCACTCAGTGCCCTGCTGAGTGGGAAGCACACATACAGACTATGGCCAATTTATCCACACCGCCACCTCCGATATGCCTACAAACCCCTTCATTCATACACACACCAGAGTGCTTGCTCTTCACTCGTTGCTTGCTGTTTTGCAGCAGACTTTGACATGTAGTAGTGCCAGGGACAGTGGTAGGTTTTGAATAATGTTCACTTCTTCTGCTGAAATAAGACCCCCACCCCTCAAAATGGTACATACAGGCTTAAACAAAACATTGCGGCTTTGAGTTTGGAGAGGACATCAGCAAAATCAACACCCTTGTTGTCTGCCGTCTGTGGGCTTTCAAAT
>JBBKCR010000006.1:13005123-13036972 GCA_037577295.1 Ladigesia roloffi | reverse complement strand
AATACGATATTCGGCATGGCACAAATAACATGTTTTTACAAATAAGAAATTCGGACAAATACTTAAAATAATATTTGTATTCAGGAATATAAATCCGGGAATATCTGACTGAGTGGCTTATGGTTAAAAACAGTATAATCCGACATTAGATCCTTTTCAGGTTCACTCTAGGGTGACCAGATTTGGGATTGTGCAAAAGAGTAGACTTTTCTATGCCAGTTCGGCCATGGTCCGGGGAGGGGCGGGGTTGGTTTTTCATTATTATGCGCATCCCGGCCGCATCGGTCCGTTCTGGACTCTTAGTTTATGTAAGACGCCCTTGATGGCCTTTCTGGACTTTTAGTTTATGAGAGATGCCCATGACATGAGGAATGTTTAGGCAGCTTAAAATCCCAGATGATTCTAAAATTTCAAAGCGAGACAAGTTTCTCCTCTGCTGATCTCGTGGTGATTTTGACACATTACAGCAAAAAGGAATGCATTACAGTAATTATTATTTTTTCATGCGTTAGCCCAAACACTGCTCAAATTCATGTGCAGATTTAGGGGAAGGGTGGAGTTTTTGCACTTCATTATACAAATACAAATACATATAGCAGCCGCTTTGCACACATACAAACATTATACAAACAGTATATCAATAACGGCCTCATGACAAGAAGGTCAAAGGGAATGTTATAGTGTGAGCTTTTTTATGGGAGGTGGCAGTATAAGTGTGATTCTGGTTTATGAAAAACAATTTGTCTATGAACATGCTAAGGATAAGGAAATTGTTAAAGAGTGTGTTCATTTGTGAGGGTTTACATTTGATTTAGAATTCTAATGCCCTGATACCCACCCCAGCAATGTATGCTCTGGACCACAAACTTTCTCCTAACTTTCCACTGTAGGGTCTTGAGGCAAGGTGGTTTATTTTTCAGACCAGGTCATTCTTCGGCCAGAAAGAATAATCTCTATATGTTAAAGTTGACGTGAGAATGGGGGTTGAGTCTAATGGAAGCAGAGATACTGCTGGGCTTTCGTTGCATTGGACCAGGAACTTGGTTACCTGGTTGACCTCTGTCAAATTGCCATTCACAAGTGGAAATGGTCGTGGCATGCTTTCAGCAGCCATGGTTTAAATTGTTAATAGTTCTGCATGAATCCAGAACTCATCAATGTACATTGCCTTGTTCACAATTATCAAACCCACAGTATTTGTGTCATCAGAGAACTTGTGGTTACCAGAGATGATGTGGTTTGAGCTCTGCAATGCCGCACAGATGTGGGTCAGCAGCATGAATCCCAGCAGTGGACTGAACACATAGACCAGGGGGGTATGTTATAAATACCATATGATACAGGAAAGCATAGCCATTTGTGCAGCCGTCAGCACATTGTAGCAGCTGAATACAGCGTGTCACTTCATGACCCTACTGAAAGCCAACTAGTCAATGTATTTACATGAAATGCATGGCCAAGATATCTATAGTTGTATTAAGGAGCAAAGGATTGTTTACACTGTACTAGAGAAGACAGAAGGGAAATCAGTCAAAATGCCACATAAATACAGTAATAAAAATTTGAATTAGTATTTTCTTATGCTGCTAGGTATTTTCATCAACAAAAAAGTGACTAAACTTATGTGGAATTTATTAAATATTAGAAAAAAAACACACTTAACTGTAAATCACTGAACTGTCATGTTGAGTACATGTAAAATGTATGTACATATGTACATACCAATTAAATATACTGAAAACTACTTGTGATGTAGCAACTAAATGTATTAGTATTTGATACTCAAAGCAGTAGAATTTTTCTCAAAAGTACAACAATGTTATTTGACCACATGCAGCTGAATAAAGAGACGCCATTGCCCTTCCCTGCATAATGATGACTTAGCTTCATATTTGAGGAGGTAAGTCAATTCTGTGCTCCATAAGGCAGGTCTCCACTGACAGGAGCAGTTATTTCTGTTCTCTCTCCTGCGGGTCTCCTGGCTCACTATTACAGCATGCTGGCAGAGACAGAGGGCAGAGCACAGGGACTACACTATTGCTATTCTTCACTATGCTACTCTGTAGGGAACATAATCAAACATGTGCAAACACAAGCCCACAGAAAGATCACTCTACTAATGTTGCAAAGCTGTGCAGCAGCACACTGGGATGCTGGTCCTTAGGGTTTCAACTGAATTGGATAACAACCAAATAATTATGCACATAAGACTAAACTTTAACTATGAGTGTAAACATTAGTTTAAGGAAGACGTATTTATTATTTGTTGTATATTATAGCACTCTGTGTTTCATACTACTTTAACCTTGTAAACTTTGTTTTAAATGGTTTAACTCTGGTCAAACAAAGTTTAAATAAAATGGGAAACAACAATTAAGTGGCATGGCAACTCAAATAGCAAACTGTCTTACGAGCCCTCCAATTTATCACGTTAATATCAGCTCCACTCATTTAGCCCATAGCTCTAATGATGTAAAAGGCTACTTTTGGCTCTACTTTCTCCACTCATTTCACTGCAAGTCACATGAGGTCAGATAAGGAGAATACACTGTAAGGCTGAATTAAACAAGACGCCTCTGGGGACCTAGCCAGTGTCGACACCTATATACTGCTTGGCAACAAACTGCGAAGTTCAGCAAACAAAGTGCAAACACTGGCATGTTGTCTGCGGCTCCTAAAAAAACAGAAAGGCAACAGAACGGAGCACTTACAGTCTCATAGTAGTGACATACACTCTCACAACAGAATAGGCTGGAGGCAGCTCCAGAAAATGCCCGGCCCACTGTGACATTTAATACGACAGTAATAACCCACTGGAGGTGCAGTGAGGGAGTGTGATGGCCTCTTGGTCGCAAACCCAGCTGGCCCACTTTTTCCTCCGCTACATGGACAGAAGTGTGTCAGAGGAGCAGGCGCTTGCTTAATGCTGATCTGGAATCAGGTCAGAGTGGACACTAGGGACCCAAAAACATATGATATGGGTGGCACCCTCAATCACAGGCCCACACTTGGTTAGGAACAGAAAGGTTGAGGAACAGAGGGAAAACACTTAACTTGCACATCATGCAACTGATACAAGGCAGGAACTGGACCTTGCGAGGCACGCTTGAGGCACGGCCCATTAATGAGGTCAACCCATGCAACTGCAGGCCAGGGAATTAAAGTGCTTTTTGATATATACTGACAGTGAAACTGAATATCTGAACACACTGCCACACACATCACTTTGGAAATTATAATGGTTTGAAATAAGGAGAGGGTCACATGACCCTTGTCAGGGGGATTGCCCCCATTCTCTGGCAGCTGTCAGCAGCTCATATAAATCTGTTCTGGGGAAATCTGACCCTGCCTTGAGCACCAACTACCCATCCCAACAGTCTCAAACAAACTCCTTCGGCCCCTCCAAGATCTCTCGGCACAAGTCCACCCTTTACAGAAAGCTCACTGAAGCAGCCCTTCAGGACCTGTCTTTGATGGAAGTGCTGGAGAACCCCTTTTTTCCCCTCCACATATGATAGCATTTTAGCAACCCAATATCCACACAAATGGAGAAAAGAGGCTCCTCTGTAATGGAATAACATCAGAGAGATACTGAGACAACTACAGATATTTGCCCCCATCATTTATTTAAGACAAAGACAACCTGGGTAAACACAGATACCGTTACAGTTTACAGTTCTATGTAAAGTAGGGCAAACGGTTAACCAGCACACAATATATATTTTGTGCTGGTTAACCATACATCAGTCTGGAAAGGGTTACAAAGTAATTCCTAGGTTCTGGGACTCTAGTGAATCACAAAGCTATTATATAACTAATGAAAAAACTTGTAACAGTAGCAAATCTTCCCAGAAGTGGCCAGTTTACCAAATATCTGTAAAGGGTGCAGCAAGCCTTACTTGCCTCAAATAAGTAGTTAGCCTATCACTGATTAGGGACAAACCAGACACATGTGCTTGATTATTTTTCCCCACAAGCTACCATGGAGATTTGGAGCATATGACTGAAACATACACTAATAACATTAAAACCACCAACCTAATATTATGTATTGCCACAAGACATTAACAGCAAATGCTGTAAGTCCTGTTCTGAGGTGAGGCCTTCATAGATCAGACTAGTTTTTCAGCACATTCCACAGATGCTTGAAATCTGTGGAATTTTGAGTCACTGAAGTCTTTACCATGTTCCTTGACCTATTCTTATATTGGGTCTACTTGGTCTGTAACAGTGTTTCTGCAAGTGTCCATGTTTACAAGAGTGCAGGACCCAAGGATCCCTACACACACCGACTATCCACATGATGTAAGTAAAGAAAAGGAAATGTGATTTACCAGACCACTCCACATTCTTCCATAGCTTCATGGTCTCACTGTGTTGCTTATATGCCCATTGGAGATGCTTCTGGTAGTGGACAGAGATCTGCATGGGACTGGCCTCTAGCTATGCAGTCCCATTCACAGAGAACTGCAGAAGTACTGTGTTCTGACACATTTCTACCATAGTAAGTATTACTTATTCAGCATTATGTGCTACAGCAGCTATGCTGTCAGAGCAGACAAGCTAGTATTTTCTCGCTACGTTTATCAATGAGCCTTGAGTGCTGTTTTGGAGTTGCTGCGACCCAGTTGTCTAATCATCCCAATTTGGCTATTGTCAAAGTTACTGAGAGTCTTGCATTTGCCCATTTTTCCTGCTTCCAACTCCCTTTTTATTCTCCCACCTGTCTCAGCAGCCTCAAAATAGAACTAGAATCGTTCAATGATACGATGTGTAAGAGCATCTGTGTATCTCTGTGAAATCCTGACAATTCTCACAAAGCTCACAGTAACACAGCTGCACTCATCACCCCAGGGAGCCAAATCTAAGACTATGTCAGGGAGGAAGTATGTATAGGGAGGATACAGCCACTGAGTGATATGCCTGTGTTGAATACACACAACACAATAACATTCATCATTAAAAGCATGCTGGGCTTTCACAGCTCTTTTTTAAACCCACCATAATATTTTCACCTGTTCGTGAAATACACTTTTTGTATTCATCTTTGTGGTTAGAAAAAACTTCTCCCGAAACGGAAGGCAAAAAAAAACAGTAATCAAGTTATATGGCAAAAAATAGATGGGTAAGGGGAGTAAGAGAGTGAGAAAGGCAGAATGAGATTGAGAACTCTGCCGATCCTAGCTTACAATATTTGATATCCTAGGGCCTCTAATATTGGCTCATATTCAATAATATCAGAAGTTCCATGCAGTGAAACTAGGACTGAAGCTATTCTTTTTCTCCTTCTGCCATCGTTTCACAAACTCTTACACCCCTGTAGCGCTGCAGCACCGTTCAGGGCCAGGACCTTTTTCTTCCCTACATCTCTCCCTTTCTCTCTGCTTAGAAATCAATATTCACTGAATTTAGAAAATGCCAGGGGAAGTAGACACCTTAAACAGTCATATTTTTCTGAAATAGTGGGCTACGTTTTACAGAATAAAACAATTAACTCAGTCATCTTAAATTCCTCACATTGATGTATTGCCGTTCAAACAGACGTAACATGCTGGAGTCACCTGATCAAATGTAACCATGCTTAGTTTGGGAGTGTCACAAATATGTATACCATTGTGAGTCAACATTTGATGAAAAGCATGTAGTTTTACATGCACTGTGACAAATTAACTCACAGCAGTATAATGAAGTGAGTATTCCAGCAATGCCATTAATCATCTGTATATCTGACTACAGCTAAAAGCTAAATGACTTTTGTGAGTAGCACACAGAAAGACAAAAGCCAGAGGCTGAGATAACTAGGAATAAGTGATGTGTGGGATGGGGCAGGTTTAAGTCAGCTTAATAGAAATATGTGCTGGTTGGGGCAAAGCACATCAAGTGACAAAACAGCGTTATAAATAACTTACAGAGTCATTGATTAACTAATATTTTTGGAAGTCAGGCAAGACAGGTTGGCTCAAATAATGGGCCTGATTGATGAATGTCATAAAAACCCCTAACTTTCACATCACTATTCTTTGCCATAGGTCTCACTTTCATGCTAATGAGGTCAGAAATTCCTAAGAATACAAAATGTTATCATTAGAGAAATAAAAGCTTAAGCCACATCAACAGAACATTAGGAAAGAACTTATGACTGAGGCTGAACTATATATCGTTTGTCAATTTTGGTCAGAAATGCTGTGGGCCAACAAATGACGGATTCACTCATTGATTTTTAATATATGGCAGTGTGCAATGCAATCACAACCAGCAGTTGCAATGTGATATTTTGTCCATCCCTACACCTATCTAACCTTCTAAGCAGTGTGCGGATGGAAGCACAGCCCAACGGGCTTTCAGCCAATGAATAGAGTGAGCCCCCATAGCTCCCCCACTGAGAGCGAGAGTCACACTCAGCCTGATCCAACGAGACTGTAACCTTGCCTCTGGCACTCATCCTACAATCAAGAAGACATACTTCTTGATCTTATTTGTTCATTCGGAAGGTGCTGTGTACATGAGTGGCTATCAATGACAGAAAGCGGAACAGTAATGCTACAAGACTGGGCCCAAGTCCATCATGGATAAGCCAGGTTACATCAGTCGTAGCAAAGGTTAGTCCTGATCAGCAAATCCAGGAAACATCCCAGCAGCTGTGGCAATATATTTGGGATGCACTGTGCTAATATTTATTGAATTTCCCCAAGTGTACAAAGAAGTTAATATTTCATTTAAAGGTCATTTAAGGGCATTATTTTTAAGGGGCGTGGTATTATTATTATTTAATTATCACCATCAGAATTCTAGAAAGTGGTGACAGAAAGATCCAACTGTCTTACACAACCAAACAGCTCTAATTCCCCTGTCTAACAACACCCTAGTACAACTATGCTTACATGTCAGATTCAACCTATTCACTTTTTGTTCATATGCTTGATTTCAGGATAAACACTGGATAAGGTGGTGATGGTGACCGTTTACCTGATAAAAAGGTATGATGAAGATGTACCTGCCAACTCAAATGTAGACAGAAAGACAGACGAATTGACAGATAGAGGAAAAAGGAACCAGCTAACTCAGCTGCCTGGGGTCATATCCTTCCCACTGATGTCCGAATGAAATATGGTGTCAGCCTTCAGCTTTGCCAGGAACAGTGGCCCCAAGAATTCAAGTCTCTGGTCATCCGCCCTACTGGCCTTAAATCATTCACCACCACACTTGCCAGTGAGAGCCAGGTTATGGTAATCCCCCATCACAGAGGAATGCCGTGCTAGTAACCATATTAAAATGGTTCAGGCTATGATGCAAAATATTAAACAGTGTAGTGAGTAAGCAATGTGGTCCTGATGCTCTCCTCCCCAGAGTGCTGACACAGCACAGCTGCTCTGACTGAAGACACAGGGTAGGATGTGTATGGAGTAAATAATGAGTGTACCCAAACACCCCACCCTCTTCTGCTGGTGCCTGTTAGGAGCTGTCACACACAACCAGCATTATGTAAGGTTGGAGAAAAGAAAGCTTAGAGCAAGGTAAGCCTCTAGATCGTAAAGTAAACAGACAGATAAAGGAAGTCATCATTAGGCACACACTTAAAAGGCCATTGCTAACAGTTTACAGCCAATATACACTGATTTTGTTGAACAACCACTCATGCTCAATTAGAGAGAAGCTAAGTCATAAACAATCATCGGAAAGACAACACTAAAACTCTTCCCTATTCCACAGTGAAACTGATAAGCTTCTGTTTGTTTGTGTCTGTCTAACACACAGAATGCAATCTGCAACTCTGCATTCTACTGACCATGGAGATGAGTGTAAACAAAAAAGGCAAATCCATTGCTGGGTGACAGAAAGCTTCATAATCCACAGCTCCATGCCTGACTCATAGCTGATGAACACATCTAGAGAGCATGGATTAATTTTCCACAGCAACAGTTAATGACAAAGACTGGTGATGTTGCACTGATTGTATTATGAGTATTAATGCAAAGCAACAACAACTGCTCCGCCTCTAGAGTCGGTTTAGGCAACGGACAGTTATAGGATTAGAGTTAAGCTGTAATAAAATTGTCCTCCCAGCGGATACAGGAAGACAGAACAAGAAGCTCTTTTGCCCTTCAGTATTTAAGGACATGCTGGAGAATTAGGTGGTTGTAATGACATACCATCCTAGCATCAATGAAGACCTAGAATAACATATGACAGCCAAGTGTTATTCTAGGCCTGTTCCGATATCCCTACAAATGACCACTATAGCTACTATAAATAGTGATGTCATTACTACTCCTCTGCAGGAACCGTGGTGTGGCAGACATACAGAGAAACAGGAGAAGGACACAACTAGGAGGCACACACAAAACAACAGCACACACCACCATATTATTAATATGTTGATTTAGTTCATTCTGCACTGTACAGAATTTGACCCACTCTTCAAAGCAGAGGGAAATAAGCAATGGCACTGGTGTTGAACTTAGTCAGGTTCCCTCAGGTACCCAGAGGAGCCAGACTTCGTGCCAAAAGGCTCCTTTTTATGCTGAGCCAGGTCGTTTTTAATGAGAGGGGAAAAGTTGGGTCCCGAACATCCGCCCTTTGCCTATTAGACTTACTGCAGACTTTAGTGTGTTTCCATGGTTACTGGTTAGTCTGTGAGTCTATATTTCTGGCTTTTTGCTTCATTTTTGAAAGCTTACTTTCTAATCTTTGCACTAAGAAAAAGAGACAAATTTAACCATAGCAGTGAACCTGGCATGACAATCGCTTTAATGCTCTTCTTTATAACTTCATTAGTATCCTGCCTGAAATACATTATCAGACTCCAAGCCAGAGGGTCCTGTTTTGCACCATCACTCTTCTTCCATTTTAGTCAATACCAATCATGGTAGCAAATAAATTTGAGAACCATGTCAATTATAATTAATATTCACAATATTCTGATTTGCAATTAATGCATTGAGAATTTGTTTACATGCTTAATTACAGCTGTGTTACTTGCATCAGAAAGATGCAAAAGGTACAATGAGGTCTCTTCCAGGGTCTAGGAGCTTATACCAGTAGGGATGTTGAAATGTAGAGCAGGGAATGTCCAGTAGGCACTGTAAAAAGCCTGAATAATACAGTGGTATAAATGTGTATTCATGGGGAGGGGGGGCAGTTTTAAACCTGGTACTTCATTACAAGCATGTGTGTAGAGACAATATCAATAACATCAGGCTCAATGAGCTCCATGAATGTAACATCAGTTCCAGAGCATCAGCTAATATGATGTCTTAAAAATGCAGTTCCAGAAACAGCTACAGTAGCACACTGCAGCCCAGCAATAGCAGCGGTGAGATGAACAGTAAGAGAAGCAGAGCAGTGACATGAGTGGGTGTTTGTTTGTCAGATAATTTCCCTCTGCAGAAATACCACTTAGGCATAGTGTAGGGTAATGGAAGCCATTATTGGATCTTGGATAACTTGAGAAAATGAGCTAGCGATGCCAAAATGGGGGAGAAGAAGCATCTGTGAAGTTTACCAGCAGTTAGTCATAAAGATCTGCAGCAGAATGCCTTTTAGATAGTGTAAAGTCTTTGTCATAATAGGGAAATATATGCAGCAAAAATCTAAGCTTAAGGCTATGTTCAAAGATTGTCTTACCAACAGAATGCACAGAGAAAAAAATGCCTAGAGTCTTTTGCTCATATTCAGATATGTAGAACAAGGCACTACTCCTCATAACTCAAAGCTGCTACAACTGTGGGAACTACAGTCAAAATGGTGTAAAATGTTTAGAAAACCCAAGGGATGAAGACTGCTTGGTTAGGAAACATAGCAAGCCTGGCCCTCTGCCCACCTTTTGTTTGGCAGGACGGTACAACCTGGACAAAAGCCAGGCAGTCCACTCAGTCTGAAATGGTGTGTATGAGCTTGGGCATGTGTGGAAGAATGAGGCATACAAAACTAATTTGACATGTAGATATAAGAGAACACATCACATAATTATTCAAAGCAGAGATAACATGCCATAAAAAATTACTATAAATACAATTTTTAGAAGAAACTTGATTCCAGTTTCTTCTAATAGTCCCCCATCCATAGCCCAACAGTCACTCATATCCTTTAATATATACCCAGTATAGAACAAAATCTTGTTCAGGTGGACGGCTGCTTGAAATTAAGCAATACATGCCTCCTCTCTAAAACAACTCCTTTATTCATAATTAAACACTTCTAAAATTATCTGCTCTTTAAATGACCTTACCTGGCTGCACCAGACACAAAAAAATGCTTTGGGCACCATGAAGTCCACACTAGACAATGACTAGATAATATGATAAGTATGCCTACAGATTTCCAGTTTTTTTGCATTCAATGTATGGGCAAAAAAAGATACAAGGTTAAAAAGCCCCTGGGTAGGATGCAGCTGGCTAGAAAAGGTAAATACAATGACATTTAAAGCTGAATATATTCTACAGCAACCAACCTTACAAAACTGGTGTACAGTATGTAGTATGTAGTAATTGTTTACTTATACGTTCATGTGTAAAGCAAAGTGTAAAGTGTCTCTTTGTAATCCGTGAACACACCACTGCACACAGTGTGAACAGAATGAAATTCTTTCTCTGCATTTAACCTGCCCGGTGAGCAGGGTGTGGGAATGGTATCTCGCTCAAAGGTACCTCAATGGTGCCACTGGCAGTCCTGGGATTCAAACAAATGGCCTTCTTGATGCAGGGGCAACACCTTACCACATTTGGATGCATTCACAGGGACACACGCAGCCCCAGTGGGAGGGAGGTATAAAAGGCGGTATCCTCTAATGACAACACACGTTATATTTAGTCTAGGACTAGAATAATGTACATAGGCTTCTCTCTAAATCATAGTTTTTCATCTTAATCCTCAATTTTGATGTTGAGAATAAAGTTGAAAATGCACGATTTTGTATTTAATCATAAATGTAAACAATTTTCAAAAGAGTTTTGTTTTGCACAATAAAACAAATAATATTTCCGTTTGAGATAAGGCCTGTTCACTATACTATTATATATACTGAAACCATAAAGATTGTAATAATACTATTTACATTTACATTTACGGCATTTAGCTGTCGCCCTTATCCAGAGCGACGTACAACAGTGCTCAAGTATTCCACAAATATATCAAGGACCTGTAAAGCCAGATTTAAGTCAACATCCACCAATCGCCTGTGGTACTGTAGCTCAGTACACCGGATCAACACCTGTCACTGATATCTAACTACACCAATCTTGACACATAAGACAACACATGTAAAAGAAGGTAAAACAAGGTTAGGAAGTCAAGGAGGGAGCAAACGGTGGCTATTTTGAAGAAACTAGAATATAAAACATGTTTTCACTTATTTCATCTTTTTTGTGAGGTACATAACTCCACGTGTGTTCATTCATAGTTTTGATGCCTTTAGTGAGAATCTACCAATGTAAATGGTCATGAAAGTAAAGAAAGCGATTTGTGACTGAATTTACACATTACATGTTGTTTAATGGAACAGCCCGATCTAGGCCATGGACAAAACGTATTCCTCGGAAGACAATAAACTATTATTTCATTCATAAGGGAAATCAATTAAGCTGTAAGATATGGGATCTTTAAGCATTTTCTGTGATCATGAGTGAACTAGTGAACTTTTTTATACAGCAGAATTCATAACAGGGCGTATCAAATGGATTTCCACTGTGACAGCGACTCAAGAAGAATGAATTGCTTTATGTTGAAACTCATCATGAATGTTTGCTTTCAAGGGCCAAACCCAACTGTGCCAAAGGAATCGCTGACAGAAAAAGAACAGACAGAGGACAAGCGCAATTACACGTGTGCTTTTTGTACATCTCAGTCTTTAAGTATACTATTTAGTCAGAGCTTTGTCTAACTATTACATATGACGTTGACTTATTATGCAGCATTTGAAATGATGAAGGACATTAGACGAACAGAGTGTAGTTGCTGTTTGCTTTAAACACATTGGCTTTGTGAAATGTCAGCAGTACAAGAGAGTGCAAACAAACTCAAAAGACTGGTGGTGAAACATGTATCTAGGACACCATTTGCAGACCAGATTTCAGGTTTGAGCAGATCAGGTGTAGGTACTGAGGCCTGTTAAGTGACAGACCGCTTCTGTTGGACAGCGCTGATGTGTGATCTCTTTCTGTGTTTGGCAGCACTCTTGTTGCTGGCAGCCAGGCAGACAGCTGCAGAGAGCAGCAACTCGAAGAGTGCACAGTTATGTAACCACTGATACAGGGCTGAGGGAGGTAGCTCTGATACAGCCGCTCTGCTTCCACAAGAACTGTGGCACGGGAGCAAAAAGATAAGCTTACAGACACACACAACCACACACACACACACACAAGCATGCACACCCTAACTCAACCCATAACTGGATGGGCACGGTTGTAGGATTAGCCTCTTACAATTGAAATTGTAAAGGTGTCCTTTATATTTACTATGCTTTAGTTGAACGGATATAGTAAACATTTGCTCATTCAATCTTTTTACAGGTTAAACGGCACAAAATTTAAGTGTCAAACAATTAACTGTATGTAATTCACGATTTTGCAAGCAATAGTTAGCTATGAATATCATATAGCCATAATATCATATAGCCAAAAATGTTACATTCTGTACTTGCCCCAACTCCACAGACTGACTGAAATTGTGATCTCCTGATAATCCCCTAACTCTTTGATGACAACCTGTTGAGAGCTTCTGTAAAGCCCAAACTGCAAATATTGTATTTATATGTTGGATGTTATAATACACAGAAAATATAAACATTAGCATATTGACATAAAGCACATATTTGGCTGCTTCTCAATTTAGCTCTATTCAAAAATGCATTCAAAATGAGATACTACTATATCAAATGAAATCCTCCATTGTTCAAGTCGTTTTCAAAGCTGTGGATGATACATAGTCAGTTCACCCCATTCCCACCCCCTTCAGTAAAGAGAAAGGATATCCCAGCACATCTGCAGTCTGCTGAGATCCTTTTCAGAGCACTGGGGAGTCACAGGAGCCCTTTCTAATGACATAAAGGCAAGGGATTCTTTTCACAATTGGTGTCTGCTGCTCAGGCTGTTGCTTCTAACTCTCCACACGTCTCGAGGAGATTCCAGTTAAAGACCCGCTTAAGCTCTCCCTCCCATTGAGTTTACTCCGAGCACACAACTCAGGCAGCAGGATGTCTCATGAACTCCATTGAAGCAGGGACAGAAAATGCAGTAGGGAGATGGATAAAGCATGAAGAGGAAAAAAATTGTGAAAACACATCACAGCAGTCAGAAAAGGGAGCTGAGGTTACAAGTAGGTGAATAACAAGAAAGACAGGGACGGAGGCAGACAGGTACCTCTGGTTATAAGAAACAGATGGATTAAGAGAGAGAGAGGGTGTGTGTTTGTGAGAGAGAGATGAAGAGTGAAACAGACGGACTATGTCTGTGGCTGACTGCTGAGCTAAGCCTTCCTTGTCTCACTTGTTCTTTCATATACACACACACACACACACACACCCAAATCTGACACACTCTGATCTCGCTACTAAATAAGGCAAAAGCTGGGAGAGGCCAAGCACAAACACACATGCAGATACACATGATCTCATAGATACAAAGTATATGGTGACATCCTGTTTAATCAGAAAACAGCTCTTTTGTTTACCTGCTGTCTTGACTGTTCTAACCAATCTCTATAACACATCTAAAGGAATCAGTAGATAACTGAAATATAAATACACTGGAAAATATAAATAAAAAAAGAATTCAATAAAAATAATAATAATTTGAGTCTAATTACGCGTACTATCTGACTCGGACACACTAAGCTAATGACTGACCAAAGCCAGTAGAGTTAAACAGACTAACGCACAGGCCTACATGCTTACTTGCGTTTTTTTTTTTCTTTCTGCAGTGAAACCTCAAAAACATAATGGGTCATGTTACAAAGACACATTTTAGAACTGCCACTGGTTATGAAGGGCAGTGTTTTGGGCCATTCAAACAAAAAACAAGCTAGAGACATACTTGTGGTATACAAGGAGGCAATGCGCTGCCATGTTGCACAAATGAGTGGCACATATGGTAAACATAGCCATTCAAACCGTCATAACAGCTAAGAATATGGGGCCCGGGGGAGTTCTTTTCCCACCCTTTTCATTATCTCGGAGCAAAATCGTCGATGTGGGGAAACATCGTAACAAATCTTCTTGCTCCAGCTAACCACACACAGGACGAGTGTGAGTAAATACAGAAAGAACAAAACACTCATCTCTGACAATTCTGTATTTCTTAAACTTTAATACTACACAGTTGTTTACAATCTGCATTATTTTCCATAACTTGCATCTCCGGAGCCAAAGTCAGTGGTTAATCAGTAGTCTGTAGTCTGGTACTAGAGACAAGGAAATGCTATCCTCATCTGGAGAAGTAGCCAACACTCCCCTGGGCCCAGGCCAAATAATGTTCGACAAGACCGCACAGCATTTGCCTAGACTCCTGGCCTAAATTACACACAGACAGCAGCACATAGCTTCAGGAGGAACATGGAAGCTACTGTTTCTTTCCAACATTTACATAAAAAGATATAATTAAAGCACAGACAGAACAACAGAACTGACAACAATAATGCCAACAAGAACTGAATGACCATAGAGGAACCCCAGAGTTCCCCTCTGCAGCCCTCTTTCTGAGACACTCTCTTTAGTTACATTTGCAAATTATGCTCGTTTGTCCTACAGTCAGCAGCTACTGCTTTAGCAAAAAAGTTAGTGGAAAGACCCTGTAACATACAAGCCAAAGGAGAGATTTCCTTTCAGCTAAAAACACTGTGGATATGGTTTGATTACCTAGAAATGTTAATGAGCGTTTGGCCCGTTCTTCATGACTTGTTTATGTAACGGACAAAATAGTTTCTGTTTTCAATGGGAGTAAAATATGGTATAAAAATGTAAACTTTTGAAAGATAATGTAACCTTGATTTAATGTGACAATGATGATGTATTTCCCATTGTGTGAATCAGTAAAACATTTTCAGCATCTAAAGTAAAGTGAAGAGCATAAAGTGGGTATGAGACCAGGATTTGAACCTACAACCTTCTGATTGCAGAGGGAATTCCCTAAACACTAGGCCACCAGCTGTTTTGATAATGTAGTCAGGACTTCTTTCCTTGTCATAAAGGATTTATACTGAGAGTTAGTGTATACTCCCCCTTTCATCTTCAGTGTTTAGGTCAGTTTTTGTAAAGGGGCTAAGTAGGTCCCCCACGTTCTCCCTCTCAAAGGGGAAAAATGCATCAAAATGAGGTTGTCATCATTTTCACTGCACATAATAGTATTTGCATTAACAAATGTTAATAAACTGGTTATTTAAAACTATGAAAAACTGCAGACCACATAAAATACATTTGGTTGATGGGGCTTATTCACCCCTAGCCCAAGCTTGAGGTTCACACATGTGCTGTGATTACAGTACTAGTCTAAAACAGCCTTGACAGATTCCTTCTATTAGTACCTGTGCATTTACAAACAATTACGAACATTTATTACATTTACACAGAGAGTATGATGAAGCCAAATTGTGACAGTCATTTCTTCAGTGTTTAATATAGAAACGGTTTCATTTAATGCATGAAAAGTCAGTATTGATTCACACCAGTGCAGTAGAGCTCATTTCTGTAGTTCTGTATTAAAAAGGAGCAATGCTGTAAAATATATAGTGTTCTGTTTGCTACAGTTGTACAAATCCACATCTAAACATTTTTAAATGACCAGGAGCTATCTAAACAGCTAATTTCATTATTTAATTACTTTAGCTTTTAAATGTGGAGGCACAATGTGTTGGCTATCAATAGCTGCTATTACCTACTAACTATTGATGAGATAGCCCTCCCATCCAATAACTGTTACAATCATTGGTTTGGGTATTTTTATGGGGTACTTAAAACTTTTATGAAATATTAAACAGTCAAGCAAATAAGGGGGTAAGTTCGGGAGCAGTGTATGTACTATTTGTGTGCCTGTGTGTCAGGCATGGCTTATATCTATAGGTCTCGGTTCACTTGTCTGTCTTGTTTTGCCTCAGGGTTACAGTTATTATCTCCATGTTTAAGAGACCAACATTAATTTCCACTGGCAGGAACATGAAAAGACTTTGTCTTTCTATGCTTCCTCCTGTCCCAGAGCACAGCCACAGGAATTACATCACCTGTATGTACTAGTGTTGTCACGGTACCAAACATTCAGTATTCGGTACCAATACCAGTGAAAATCCACGATTCTCTGTACCAATTTTGGTACCAAAGCCTGAATATGAATTGAACAACAAGCAATTTTTATTAATCAAAAATAGTAATTACATGGCTGAATAACACACTCTTCTTATTTATAAACTTAAACATTTGTATTAATGAAACAAAATATATTTTTACCGGTATAAACTGGCACTTGATCCAGACATATGAATTCAGCAACAGCTCAGTTCAGTTGCATCAGGTGAGTTTTTGTCAAACTTCTGCTGCTGAAATGCATCTGTAATCATTGTTCCTCATCCTGTAGCTGTATAAGGAAAATATTATATCCTTTAGTAAAACAATATTATATTAATTGTATGTGTAACTTTTCAGTAAATAACTAATTTAATATAAGATTACTTTATAAGATTACTTATATTAAGTATGATATAAATTTTACACAGACAGAAACCAACCAGACAATAAACAAATGTTATACAACAGCTATTTTTCTTAATTAAAATTGTATTAAGTGCTTTATGAAAATAACATTTACACACATTAATTAGTGTTAACTCATTGTAACTTGATCTTATTGTAAAGCCTTACCAAACTATACAGGACTGTATTTGACTGTTTTCAAACTGCACAAACCATATTTCATAACCTAGAACTGCCTTTGTGATGGACCAATTTTAAAGAGACAAACATTTCCCATTCATTTGTTTACTAACACACATATTTTGGCTACACAGGTCATTTAAAAGCCACTGGTGTGTAAAAATATTATGCTGTTATGCCCTGTTTTAAACGCTGTAGGAGAATTAAATCGTTAATAAAGAAACGTTATCCTGCTACTCCCGTTAGCATTAGCCGCATTATGCTAACGGTTGACTAAACAAATAGCAATGTTAATTTCAATCCGCCATTCAATTTAATATATGGTATTTTTTTTGTAACAAACGCTCTAAATATAAAATAAAATTTTAAATTACCTGCTTGAATTATTTAATTAAATCTGGATGACGGTATTTGAGTTGTTTCATAATTTTCCTCTTTTCACATAAAACTTCGATGCCACAGCTTGCATATGAAATTCTCGTGATCAGTGACGTTTCCCTCATCATTGGCCACAAAAACAAAATACTTCCACATGTGGCTCTTTCCTCCATTCTTTTTAACGAGTGGATTCAGGGCCGCGCTGCACCGCCGGTCTCTGTGCTTTTACGAAGGAGACCCAACAAGAACCGGGTTGACCAGGTGCTCGGTACCACCGGTTCTTCAGAAAACATGGTACTGTAACACTTGCATTTTTAGTACCGATATGGTACCAAAGTACTGGGTTTTTGACAACACTAATATTTACACAGGCACACTACAGACAATGGCTGTGAGGTTGTGTGTGTGTGTGTGTGTCTGTGTGCAACTGCGTGTCCATTACGAGGGCAAAGCAAGGACAATTACCAGCAACAGCCAAACACCTAAACTGTTACAGCAAGCTTAGCAAGCACGATAAATAATTCATGTATCTCAAATAAACTCTATTTATAGCAGATAAACCTTGACATCAGAAACAATAGATTCACTCTCGACAAACATCGGTAAAGACATACGATTAAGCATTTATATCAAGATGAAATCCATGTTGAGGCAGAGGGCATGTGACAATAATAAATCCTGACAGTTTCATCACCAGTTGTTTAAACACGCATAAGTCACTAGGCAGTGAACAAATGTTAACAAGTGATATGAAAGGCTAAGGAAAGGTGACCTACAGAAAAAAAAATTAACTTGCAGACAGCCAATAAAATTACATACTGAGAACCCCTCCTCCCTTGTGGGCAGGTAATCAGAACTTTTGTTGCAATTAACAGAGCAGGATTTAACCTAATATGGCCGCAGAGTTACTCTGCTTATCTGAGCATATCAAAGAAAGTGTGCAGTGTATAGTGTGTTGCTGTCATGTAGTGCAGGCTATGTGGTAGCACTGAGGTTGGTATGTGGAGCTGCTGTGGTATGGCTAATGATTAACTGATAGCAATGTGTTGGCATACAGCTACCTGTGTGGTGTTCAGGAGTTGCGCAAATTCAGTTTTTACGGGTAAAGTCGCAGTTCTGCCATGAGCAAATATAATTTCAATGCCAACATTAAAGAGGTGACAGACTAGGAATGAGATGAACATTAACCAGCCACCTCCAGTCCTTTATCTGTGTTTTGGATAAGATTGCATCATATGCCAACCCAAAAACTACAAACAAGCTAATCATGATTCATTTAAAGGTAACCAAATTTATTTCAAAATAAGCTTACATGAATGTAGGCCTGCAAAACTGGCTATATTATAATGTGTTTTGCAATATATTAAAAGCACATTCATGTTTCTTAACTGTCACACTAGCAACACAGTCACAGACACTTTGGCAAAGTCCCTTCTAAAATGTCCATTTGTGAGGTTAAATTGACCAAAAACTGCCATAGTTCATTTGTTCATTACCATTTTCTAGTCTAGATAGAAGTCTAGAAAGAAATACTAGATAATAGAATAAAACCTTCAATAGAATAGATACCACATGTGCAACTTTTTTTTCACCAAAAGGATTTGTTCTTACTGTTTAACTGGGTCTCCTGACACACCCAAACATTGACATAAATCTCTATCTGTCTGTGATTGGTCAGAATGCTTGTAGTGCACAAATTATAGATGTGTGTATATTCTTCCTTGATATCTCAGATATCAGGCCAAAATAGATATAAGGATTAAATGTTTACCAAGTACTATATTCAGGCGTGCACATAAGTGGTCTGAAAAAACCCTGCAGCACGCATTTGTGCACCTAAGAATTTGTGGAGGACGGAAGACATTTCTGGAGCATTTTAAAGATGTCCAAGAAGCAAGCTCCATTAAGTAATTATTTTGGTGTTCCTCAGACTTAGTCGGAACCGCAAAAGAAAAGGGTATTAGCGGAAAAGGGGCTGCAGGAGGTCGGCTGGCTTCAAACAAACGATGAACGCACATAGATGTGGGGCAGATTATGTCGTGAAAATCCCCCCTTAGCAGACAAAAACAGCCTTTTACATAGGCAATAAAAACTTTGTTCCTACTGTGAGTTGGGTTAAGAATTAAGTTCATTAAAAAAAATGTGCGGACCAAGCAACAACCATAGGTTCTCCCCTGAGAACCAACCCAAAAATATTTTTTGCACCCCTGACTATATTGGTGCATCGCAGGACATATACTGTTCAGGTCTGCTACAAAACCACTTTGGAAAACACAGTGACTTTGTTAAGTTCTACTTTACACCAATCATAAACATGCATTTAAGACAGAAGCAAAGCTTTGGCAGATTGACAGCAGCCAGAGAGTGCTGGGCTTAATGTGAGTGCCGTGAGCGATGGCTCTTCCACAGCACTGTCGGACGGCTGCCAGTAAATCAAAGCAGAAGTTGGCCATTCACAGCCCTTGGAGACTAGAGGTCAGGACAAAAAATACAGGTAACCGGTGACTGACGGCTGCTGAGGGAGGTCGGCCTCATTTATCATGGCATTATTCCACAGATTACTTGATGCTCAGCACTGGCCTTGCTCATCCATCCTCTTTTCCCTAACAGTCTATATGTGCTTAGTAATAGTGTTGACATATAATGAGGCTATACCTGAGAGATTAATAGGGGAAAGGAATGCTGTGAAAAGTGAGCACACTGCTGACCTTTGTCTCTCAGCAATTATCTGCCCCAAAATATCTGTGTGGTTAGACGCATTGTGTTTCCATGTACAGTGTTTCATACAAACATACTTGCCCCTTGGAGGTGAGTGGTATTAAGCGGTAGGATCTTATGAATGTAATGTAAAGTGAGAAGTGAGATGAGGAGAGTGGGTTAAAGGAGCGGTAGAGTCATATTTTTGGTGCGGAACTCATGCGTTGAGCAAATACGTTGTGTTTATGTTATGCCGGTATGAAGTCATGCCATAAATAGAAAATACATTAATTAATCATCAGTTATAGTGAGTCATTGTACAGGCCTCCTAGTCTAATGGCCATTGGCTTTCATTTGAAAGCTCTATTTCGCATGGCCAGAGTTCACATATAGGAATTTTCAGAGCAGCCAGACAGACAGGGAGTACAGTGTTTAGTCTGGAACTCTGATGAGTAAAAAAGTCTGATGAGTAAAAATGAGCAATGCAAGTGCGACCATGCCTTGGTTAACAAGGCAAGCAGTGATCATTAAAAATTCCTGGATATTACTGGCAGCAGTAATATTAACCTTTGTGAACTGAGCAGATGTCCAGTATAAACGTGACGAATGTTTTTGAGCCCTTATCTACAATTAATTAAAAGAGGTAAGTGTAAAACAAAAAGAACAGCGGTTCTTTTCCCCGTCATCCAATGTAAAAGCGTACATTCATCTTAATATCGGCACTAAATTATACATCATTGATTATTAAGAAGCATTTACTTCTAAAGTGCCAGATGTGAGAACCATTAAAAAAAATACAGCACGATGAAATCTGAAAAGAAAATGTTCCATCCATAATTCAAACATTGCCACTATACTAGAGAATACTATTGACACAAGTGTTAGTAATACTTTTGAATGCCATTAGAAGCTGTCTACAAAAAAAATAAAGAAGTTCCAGACTATGGGGAGCAACTGATTTCTTTCATCAGTCAATAGTTTCAATTATATTCCACAACAGCAAGATGACTTACAACATTAAAATGAATGTATAACCACCCCCCGCTCCCAAATATTGCTTATAATGAAGAATTTGACACTGTTTTCATGAATAAAACGTTTTTGCGCTTCCTATGCCTGAGCTACGCAGGACTACGAGCTCTGTAATACTACCTGGGCATGTGTGAGCTCATCATTTTAAAACTGAAATATAATTGCATTATATTGTCTTCGCTTTCCTGTACTACTTGCCTTTGACAGGCAAGCAGACAACAAGCATGCAACCTGGTTAAAGTTCAGGATACTTCAGTAGCATCTGGTGGATTTTTTAGCTTGCTCCTGAGGCATTACCAAGATAATCTGTTCTTTAGCAATGAAACAGGGCACTTAGGGCTTTTTTCTGTCTTCTGAACTAAGAGTGATCTTCAGTGATGTGGGCAGGAAGGCAGGTTACGTCTGAGTTCCTCCTGAGTTATAACTTATTTTAGGCATTATGGATAAATGTGGCCTAAATTGAACATCAGATTTAATAGCTTTCGAATAAGGAAGTGGGGGTTTAGGTTTATTCTGAATGTACTACTGGCCTAACTAAAACAAGCGGAGGGGGCCTATTAGATACCAAAATGCCACATAGAATGAACAAAGAACCTAAAATCGCAAGGTAGTACAACACGTACTACCTTGAATATTCAGGAGGATCACCTAACCTCTGCTATGCTCATTTGTCCAAACAGATGTTCCCAAATACACCAGACTCCTATCTTATTTTAAAGCAACATAACCCGTGCTGGCCTGAGATGTGTAGCCAGATTTAGTTTTGCTTTCTCTCTAACCAACGATAGGAAGGAGTTTTAACGAAAGTAAAAGCCAGCTCCACTCCCACTCCATTTTTCTGCACTGACAGGTCTTATTTTGAGGAGTTATTGCACACAAACGGTTTATAATCTCACTGCGTTGCAGATGGACTCACTGTTACAGGAAGTCATATATCCACAAGAAAAGTAACGGTGTTTGTCCCACTGCCCCCCCCCCTCTCTGTGCCTCTCTCTATCTTGCCCTCTCTCTATCTCGCCCTCTCTCTAAACCAATGTGTAAGCAGGCGTCTCTCGCAGGCAGTGAAACACTTAAGGGAAGGTTTTCGCATACCTTCCCGTTCCTTTACACAACAGCTCCAAGCAGCTCCCCGTTCTGAGCGACTACACTTCAAAAACAAATAAATAAATAAATGAATAAGAAGGAAAAAGAAAGAAACAAAGGAAAAATCACTCTCGGCACGCAGATATAAGAGGAAATAAGAGACGGACAGGTGAGGAACGTGTGTGACAGAGTTGCAGTACCTGGCACAGCTGTTCTGGCTGCACTGGGCAGTTTCTGGGTGAACTGGAGAGCAGCCGTCCGCATCCCGCTGAGCTGTCATCCGCTACATGGCCACTCCGGGGCCGGGCTTCCCCTCCTTCCCGTCTCACTGGAGCTGCAATCCCACATTCAGCTGACCAGATTCACCACCACAACAGCAACAATGACAACAATAACAATAGCAGCAGCTCCTGTCTCAGCTGCAGCAGCAGCAGTCTCGAACACAACGCAAACAAGTTCGAGCCGCACCGCCCTGCACGAGACGGCCCGAGGGCCCCGCCCCCTTTTCCCCTCTCCCGCCACTGGGAAGATCTCACAGGTTTCAGCCTCATTAATATGTATGAGGTAGTGTCTCTTCGGTCGCTCCCATTGGTTAAAAAATAAGTACCGCCACTTTTTTTTAAATGTAATTCTTTCCTCTGTGGAGGGCTGCTGTCAGATGACGTCATGGAACATTCCCAAAATTCCAATATTAGTAAAATTCTAAAGAAACCAGTTTGTGTATGTGTGTGCTAAACAGTATCCGCCCCTCTTCCGCCACTGGGAAGCTCGCGCACAGGTTTCAGCTTTATAAATATGTATGATGTATCTCTCCCTTGTCGCTGCCATTGGTTAAAATAAGTGCAGTCCCCTTTTTAATGTAATTTGTTCGTTTCTAAATGGTCAGATGACGTCATGGAACATTCCATAAATTCCAAAATTTAACATTTCGAAAGAAATTCGCCACAATGTATTTGTCTGAGGGTGAGTGTGTTATTAGTAATGGAGGTGTTTCAGTAGTTTTTGGATAGATACCTGAGGTGTGACCAGAATGTCATTTGTGGGAGGGGCAATTAGCTAATGTGGTGGGGCAGAAAAAAATTATTTGGATGGACAGAGCATAACCCAGGGGGGGTAGGGCTTGTACCCCAAACCGCCCCAACCCCATCAGTCCCCCGCCCTTCCTCCCACCCTTGACCTGTTGACACGCCTCTGATAGATAATAAGCTTCAGTAGCTGGCGGTTACTATGCCTTAGGGCCTCATAAAGACCTGAGATTTTTCCCTTTAACTCTCTTCTGATATGGTTTCTATTTACAGCTCTGTGACCCAGGAATGACCCCATGATGCTGCTGTGTTACCCCATGATGCTGCACGCTTTTCACAGAAAATGAGGTCTGCCCTCAGTGGTGGGGGCGATTTCAAAAGCTGGTGGTGGTTAGGAAGTTGCCCCTGTGATCAGAAGGTCATGGACTTGAATCACAGGACTGATAGTGGTGACACTCCACACACTACTTGCCCTTTGGCGGCAGCCCACTGCATCGCTTGGTAAATCAGTTAAATGCAGAGAACAATTTCATACTGTTGTCACTCTGTGTGCTGTGCGCACATGACCATAAGATGCCACTTTACTTTTCAGTGTAAGTAACTCCAAGCCTTTTCTGTGAGCTCTGAGGAGGTCGGCAAGATTGCTGATGTCAGCACATTTCCTGATATTCACTTACTCACTCCTCAGCACGGTTTTAGCCTCCTCCATTTGAGCTAAAACCACTTAGTGCAGCATTAAGTAATAAATCACCCACATGGAGACGGTTAGAAGGGTTAAACACCAGCATGGACTTTGTTTCACTTAACCCTTTCAAAGATCTATTAATGAGCATGTGAAAAAACTGAGTTTTTGTCCACTTGGCAGTAAACATATCTCTTCAAAGACCCATTGCATGTGAAGTAGAGGTATGACTGTACTCATTTGTTGATAAAATATCATCGCTCAAATAAATAACGTACCAAGTCAGCCATTTGTTCTCACCGACTCCAGTAAACTTTTAGAGCATTACTCATCGTATTGTTTAGGCTTCCCATTTGGCAGAACATCAAGTCAAGCTGAGAGTGTTTATTTGCTACCTACAGCTCTAGAACCAATACGAGGCCATGGCAAAAATGTTCAGTTTCTCAGGTCTTATCTTATATGGGCGCATTTATTGAACGGAACAGTTTGTCTTAATTTCCAGGAACTGCTTTCCAGGAACTGCTGACTCCTAATTTCCAGATAAAATATTGTTCTTTAAATAATCATTCAAAAATAAATGACAAAACATCAAAACTAGAGAAATGACTGGAGCAGTGTTTACAGAACCTGAATAATTCAAGAAAACAAATCTCATATTCACTCAAACAAAATGGAAATAATTACCTTTGACATCCTTCTAGTAGTTTTGCCATCCAACTTGTCTCATTGCAGGAGGAGGGTGTCGATTACAGCATTGTTTTTATACTTTTCCCTTATTAAATAAGATTTGATTCAGGTGATCACCTAATGAGGAGAGCTTGTGTACTTGTGTACTTTAAAAATGATTTGCTGTGGCCTCTTAAATGTTTTCCAGAGCTGTATGTTGGAGGCACAGTGAAGTATAGATATGTGGCTGTAGGTTTTCGATCCAAAAAACCCAGAGCTCACCTGTTTGCCTCTGATTGGTTGGAATGAAAACTGGCCCCTCATTGATACACCTTGTGTGGCATAATGACTAAGGAGTTATTTGTAGGCCTAAAAAATGATAAGACTTGACAGTCCTGCAATGACAAGACTGTCGATCCCCTCTGCTGTTAAATCAAATAAAGATGTTTATTACACACACACACACACACACACGCACACACACACACACACACACACACACACACACACACACACACAATATATGGCTTAATGCAAGTGTGGTGGTAGTATCACTGCTCAGACTTTCAAGTAAGACTAGGATTACAAGTCAGAACCACAGATTAATGGTTATTTTCACAGGGAAGCACATACTTCTGACATGACAGGAACACAGCAATAATGCCTCAGGTACAGTCCCTCTTAGCACAAAGAGGCACAGGATTAATTACTCTTCATCTAAAGCCCAAAGCCAAGCTTGTTCTGCTGGGCCAACTGGTTAGGTGTCCGCTCATTTTTAACAGATCAGATTTTTCTTTTCTCCTCTCAAATTACACAGCACAGAGGCTGTCGGTTTACTTTGGCAGCCTTGCACAGATACGGATCTGTTTCCTCTTTCCCGCTCTCTCTCTCGATCTGTTGGATTACTCTCTCCAACGTCTATTGTGAGACCACAACCCGTTAAAGAAAAAATAAACAAATAAATCAATATTTAAATGAACAAATGTAGCCCTTTTCCCTATTTATTCACCAGCAGGGTAGCTTGACAGAAGCATTATGACATACTATCATTCTCCAATTGCATACAGCTTTTTCATTTTGTTTGCACAATGGTGTGCCTTCATAAACAATCGCTCACCAAGCCTCCGGGGGGGTTAGTGGTGAAGCCGAACCAATAACTTTTATTAATATTCAGACAATATCATACTGCACTATATCAGTTTAACAGAGTTTGAGATCTCTTGTGGTACACTGCTAATTCCTCATTTCCACAAAAAGACTGCGACAGACTGCGACAGAGAAGCACAAGTCAAGTTGAATCTAGTAGACTGAGTAAAAATCTGTGAAACAAATATATTGCATATATTCAAGAAAGGCACATTGACTCAACATTTCCCAACAAATAAACAACTTTTTAATGGACTGTTATACATGGAGAACATTCTAGAACAGTATGTGTGTGACAATACAGAGAACAAAATGTTTAACAATGTGAACTGATTACAGTGGTTTGGAACAGGGAGCAGAGTATCCTAGAACAGTTAGAATGTTTTCTTTCCCAGAATATGTTCTTGCATATTGCCTCTCATTCTCAAACAGTGTGTGTAGATGAATTTTTAGAAAAGTTAGAATGGAGGATAGCATTCTATACCAGTAAAAAGAGAAGAAAACATACTAGAACACTGATGTGGATAAGAACATGCTGAATGTGTGAATGGATGACAACATTCTGGAATGTTCAATGTGGGTGAGCATTCTAGAAGTGTGGATACACGCCAAATTTCTAGAACAGTGTGAACTGAGGAGATCATTCCAGAACAGTGTGAAGGAGAAGATACCAAAACAATGTTGGTGAAGAAAATAGCAAAGAACAGCAAGAGTTGAGTAGGAGATTCTAGAACAGTGAATGCAATGGTGTGAGTGTGAAATAGGGGAACATTCTGAAGACACTGGAATGGCACAGTGACCAAAATTCGAACATGTTTGTTGAATTTGTGCTCTTTAGATTTTCAGAATCTGAACCTGTTGCGATGGGTGCGAGGTCAGAGCTTTACACCCTTTAATGAAGTCGTGTAGACTTAAAAGTGTGCATGTCAGAAAGAAGATAAAGTGATGGAATGAGCGTCTCGGATTCCATCACCCAGCGCTCCGAGGAGGAGGAGGTGATGGCCTCACAGGGATCCAGCAGCGTGCGGTAAAGTTCACCTGGCTCTCAGGTGATGAGTCATGGCTCTTTGGGCTCTGGCCCTGTCATCAGATGCCACCACTGCTCAGAATCCCCACAGAGAGTGAGGGGGCGGCAGGTCTATCGCCATGGCAGCCACAGCGCGAGGCTGACTCACACAGGATGCCATGCGGAGGGGGGAAGCTGTGAGGGAGTGGGGGCTCGAGCCATGGGGGAGAATGGGTCATTGTCTAAAATAGCTGCTCAGATGGGTTCATGCTTGTCCCCACTTCTTCCAGAACTGTGTGAGCACAGCTTTACTCGGAACACAGGGCGTCTTTGTATGCAATGCTAGACAGAGTTTGCTCTCTTTGGAAGGCATCGGTGTTGCTCTTCTGCCTTTGTAGCAGCCGTAATATGTTTTGTTCCCTGAGGGGGAGTGTCTCGGCAGAGAGAAAGAGAGAGAGAAATAGAGAGAGAGAGAGAGAGAGAGAGAGACAGAGAGAGAGAGAGAGAAAGTCAGATGAGCAGCAGAAACACAGCAGTGAGAGCGCTCCACACGGTGACAATATGATCCTACCAGGCTTATGTAACAGGGCTGCCTGCATGCTTCTCTTCTAGCAGACAACCGGCACGGTGAGTGTTATATAACTACATTAGTCTCCCCTCAGAGGCCTGCCACACATGCGCAGTAAGCGCCACTGAGAGAAAAGAGAGTGTGCACTACAGACTGCTCTGGTCACTGCTGGTGCAGGGGTAGAAAGAACATTAAGGAGAAAGTAGACAAATGCTCACCTATATGGAATATCTATACAGATGAAAAACATAACATTCAATATTCTAGCATTTTTATGAAACACCTATGTCTATGCTGTGTTGCAACTCCTGTTAGATTCAAGATTCACCAAGTGAAAGGTATCCCGAACCACTCCTTTTTGACTGTGCAAATGTTATAAACAAGTGCATTTTAAATGAACAAAAGTCTGGAATTTTCTGAAACACAAATAAAATAAGGAAGTGGGTGCAAGTAAAGTGTAAATAAGGAAATGTAAGTACAAATTTAATTTGAAACCCCCTTTAAAAGAAATTCACTAAGTAAATAGTTTAAACAATGGGCATATATCATTGTAGATGCAGTGTGTAAAATGTGTAAGTGGAATGCTAAGCGCATTGGGCCATTTTAGCACAGCAATGTAAACAGAGTAATGCATACATACTGGTTATAATGGATGCTTCTGTCTGGAGAGCTTTTTAAAGAAGCATAAAACAGGGCAGCAAATCAAAACTGATACTAGTAACAATCATCATTCTTTAATTAACATCTCTGTTTAATTCAAATTAATAAAAGGAGGAAGGGAGTGGCCATTGAAACGAATATTCAATGCCAATGAACAATAGGTCCTGACATTTAGACAGACAAAGAAGCCAAAGATGATGTATGATAGTTGCCAGTACATGCACTTCATATGCAGTTGTGCTAACACACCTGATAATCATTCAAAACGTTTTTGGAAAGAGTGATTATAAAAATGTTCCTCATGTTCTTCTAGCCTTCAGTGTGATTGGTAGTCAGACTATTTAAACTTGACAGAGCCGAACTGGCAGGCTTCAGCCTCCTCCATCTCTCTGACGCCATGTCCCAGGGAGTCTAATGGGGAGGTAGTGTTGGGTAAATGTTCTCGATGCACATGTGCCAGCAGTGCCCAAACACAATTAGTTGCGCTCCATACTGCAGTGTAATCCAATGTGCCTGGGTCTTACACTTAGAATGCAATTACACCTTTGACAGGCGCATTCAGTCATTTCACAATTAGAGCAGGGTTTGTGCATCGACTGCCGTTCTTCTTGAAATGAACATTTTCTATAAACCTACCAGTTGGTAAAGCCAAACTAGCAGGTTCAGTGATTTGGTTTGACAACTTTAGATTAAGAGCAGACTGCATTACCGAGTGCAGAGGATGGTTCAATCCAAAAACATTAATCTTAAGTTTTATGTTCTGACTGCCAGCTTGACTTCTCACCCTGTCTTGATAAAAGAGAAAACTATAATGATGACAAGTTGGAGAATTTCTTACTCTGGCCAACAAATTGAATAAAAACAAATTAAAAGTGTTATAATGTCTTATTTGTTTTTCAATCAGCTGTTTTCATGAGGAGGCCACAATGTTATCTTGTGCCAGGAAACAAAAGAACACAGTAATCCATTAATTAAGTGACACATTTAGGTCTGTTAACAAATATAAAGCAGTCAGGATATATTCTTTTTGCTGTGACACTCCAGGCCGCTAAATCAGGCTTGGAGGAGGTGATCAAAGAAATAGACACCAAAAAGCTGCTCAAATGCTCATTAGCCAATGATAAAAAAACTTGTGCAAGTCAAACAAACAAACAAAAAAACAAACTAACTAAGTATAGGTGAGGTGCAGGCAAAACTGGAAAAATCCTTGTGATAAAAAAGGTGCAATGTTGACTCTTCAGTACAGCTAAAATGTGACTTTTAATTTAAAAACGTGAAGGTCTTGATGGAGGGTTCAAATGTTATAAGATCATGCGTGTAGACATATTTATTTTGCAACATTATCATGATATTAAAATTTTCCTTTCACATTGTGTAGCCCGTCATTCCTCCTATGAGTCATATTTTGTGAGTGTAAAAACACTTAAAGTTGGGACTTTGAGAAAGACCGCCATAGATAGTGTGAATGTTGCTGCGGGCCGTTTGAGCATTTCTGAAAAGAAACATGATGCACAGTTTACAGTTTAATTAAATTCTTAAAAAATATTTTGTATGTGTAAACAGAATTAAATAAATGTAAATAAATATAATTTAGAGAGGTGACTGTGAAGACTGATGTCATCAGTATAACCCAAAAAATCAGACCAAGAATAAATGCATGCACACTTTTTTGAGCTGAATCTGAAGTCGGTTGTGGAACACTCCATTTTTGACAAGCTTGCTTAGAGGAAGGCACGTAGCTTCTGATCCAGCCAGCCCAAAAGACTCAACTGAAGAATAAAGTTACCCGAGGAAGGCACTGGCATATTCATTATCCTCAGCCTCCTGCTCTGTTTTCTTGTGGCTAAGAGTTTATACTTCTGGGAACTTCTGACCTATGCAAGGCTGTGACTCAATAAGTCAAAACTCAGACAGAGCAGAGAAACCAACGTTTTATGGCACTGGCAACAAAACTGACTTGATCAAAAGAAAAAAAAGAAGGGGGCCAAAGACTGTTCCAAATGTTGAGTCCAGTAGTTTGCCAAAATCAACACTGTACTGTCTGGTACCAAGGCTGGGAAAGAGTAGCTCAGCAGATTTGTGTGACTGTCTACAATCCCATTAGACCAAACATATTAAAACAAACATGCATTACTGCAATAACCAAATGAAATAGCACCTGAGTTTAAAAATCGTTATCACCAATACAGGAATTTCAGACTCTAATTAGGCTCCTTTGGTGATTAAGTGAAAAATATTCTTATGTTAATTTGACGTCCATAAGAACACGATCCAGGGGTGAGGTCGTCACAGGGCGAGGCACTCACCAGAGATGGTGATCTCAGTGAGGCATTCCCCACAAACTTATTTGGGTAGTTTCTAAAAACTGACAAACTACGGTTAAGGTGATTCAGACCGAACGCGGCATGCGCTGCGCTCGCCGCGGGGCTTGCGCTAGTCAGCGAGTTGCGCTAGTCAGCGAGTTGTCCTTGCCGCGGGGCTCAGCGCAAAAAAGTGGCCGTGTTTTTCTGAACTCTCCTGTTCTGATTTTGTCCTGGCCTGCGGCAATTAGCTCTGTTAGCATTAGCTCTGTTAGCATGAAGAAAAAAGCCTGTGGGGCCGTGGCGTAATTATAGCAGTTTCAGCAGGTGCGGTCGCACCGGGGTCCCACTACCTCAGACCCGCCTCCTTAAAAACACCCACAGCATTAAAATCCAACCATCAAATAAAAACGTGCGTAATCCAGGTCTGCAGCGGTTTTGCAGAAAGCTCCAGTAAAAAAAAGCGGAGCAGAGCGGACACGCGCGACTGCTGTGAAGCACCTTCAGCCACAAGCAAAATCTCGGGCTGTTTCGTTTTGCTGCAGAAATTGCAGCAGCATGTAGTTCAGTATTTTATATTTATAATTGCAATCTAAATACACTACCTCTGTGCTTCTGGTTCAAAAACGTGACAAAAACGAGACGGGGGGCAGGGGGCAAAGCTTTTTCAGGGGGGGCAGTGTATAACATCTCCAACCCGTCCCCCCCAACCAACTTCGGCTGTGAATCTACATTTGCGTTTCGGCATGTTAGTGACACACAGCTGTTGCAGCGCAGCTCCTCGTTTGTTTCGTTTTTAGGATTGGGTCAGACAGGTACCTGTTCCCCCTGTCGCGCGCTGATTCAAAATCATGACGTCACCCGCTACTTCAGCGCGAGTCGGCTTCTATGTAGTTAGACTGTTTCAGTGTCGTTTTAATGTCCTTCTACGAACCTTACATGCTCATTCACCCAAATTGTAATGGGAAATACTATTTCCTGTTTTCCGGTTCCTTCTGGTAAACCTGCACAGCAACTCTGGACATCAGTAGTAATAAAACAAGTCTGTAGTGATGTAATTTTGTACCTGAGGGATTTTTAGACATCACACATACTTCTTTGCCTAAATATTAAGGGAAACATTCTTCCCTGATATCCAGGAAAATTGGGTCCCCCTGTTAAAACAGCCATACAGCAACTCTGGAACTCTAGTACTAATAATACAAGTTTGTACTGGTGTCATTATGTATTGGGATGGATTTCATGCATCACACATATTTCTTTGTGTAAGTATTAAAAGAAAATGTTATTTTCTGATATCCAGAATATTTGGTTCCCCCATGTTAAAACAACCATACAGCATCTCTGGGCCTCAGTACTATAAACACTGCTTCATCAACATATAATTTTGTACCTGAGTGATTGATTTTCAGACATCACACATATGTCTTTGTCTAAATATTAGGGGAAACATTATTTCCTGATATCCAGAATATTTGGTTCCCCCCTGTTAAAACAACTATACAGCATGAATACAACAGATGGTCACGCATAATACAGTCTTACAAGCAAGGCTACCATTTTGACAAAGAAATACTGTATCTCTATTCAGTGATTCAGTCATTTAAATTAGTATCTGTAAAAATAAAGAAACTTCGAAAAGGCATGTGATAGTTTATACTATATGGCTTGCAGTGGCGGACTGGGACAATAATTCAGGCCGGGAATTTGACTCCACTCCCAGGCCACCTCTGCTGCTGCAGTCACCACCACCC
>JBBKCR010000006.1:12976491-12992355 GCA_037577295.1 Ladigesia roloffi | reverse complement strand
AACTGGCATTATAGCGCTTTGTGCTGGCCCCTCCCCCAAAGACAACTGCGCTTCTGACTTCAGACAATGCGCGACTGACCATGAAAATCGAGCCCTAGGAGTCAATTGTCATCTAAGTCTTTTCTGAAAATGCATCCTCATAACTTTTCTCAAACCACTCACATCACCTCCAATTTTTTCCATAAGGTGGTCAAAACTTGTCTTTGTGGTTTACAACACAGAATGACTAGCTGTAAGATATTAATAATGAATTACATTCTGTGTATTTCTTTCCTGCTTATAGACGTATTCTTGCATTCCTTCTGTATTTGTTCATTGTGTTGCATGAGAGTCCTGGCAGAGCATTGCTTCATTTCTCTGTGTACTGTGGATATGGCTGATATGACAATAACCCTACTTGACGTGTAGGCAAAAGCTGCAGGCAGCATTTTAAGACAACAAGGTCTGGATTCACAATCTACCCCAAGATTAGGAGTGCTAATCTAGAATACAACCATTCAAATACAGAGGAATTTGTCTAATAACTGCTGTTGTCTAATATGCCTACCTATATTGGTGAAGCTTTAGTCATTTTTACAGGTCTCAGTAAGTCACGTGATCCTAAACCACATCCTCAAGTCTGTGAGAGCCATTGGTCCAGAATTAAACAAACTCTCTTTATTTCTCTCTGTCTTTTTATCTGTCTGTCTCTTTCTTTTTCTGTCTCAGATGGGCCGGGGGCTCAGTCCCCAGGTTCAGAGGAGCCCCCTACACCCACAGAGAGCCCAGAGGGGAAAGAGGGCTCGTAGCTTCGAGCTCAGAGATGGGCGTCACAAAGATGCCCCTGCTCGAATACAGCCCCACATCCACTGATCTAGATAGTCTATTTAGACTATTGTGGCATAGTAAACAGTGGAGGGTTGAAAGGACATGAGGCAAAAAAAGGTCGAAGAGGGGACAGTGCAATGAGAAAATATGAAATGCCCAAAGACATGAGCTGAAGCAGGTCAGAAAGAAGGCAAGCTCTGAGAATCTCTATGTATCTCTTTCTTTCTTTCTTTCTTACTTTGTTTTTTTTTTTTTTACAAATAAACAAGCCAAAACATGGGAGGATTCCACTAAAGAGTGCTTTAATGATTTTACCTGTTGGTTTGACTACATGCTGTTCTTTTTATGAGCTTTGTATTTTACAACATCTGTAGTGAACTGTGGATTTGTATTCTAGTGTGATCTTATTGTAGTGTTTACAAAAATCACGTTGGGAAAAAACAAAGAAAAAAACAAAGAAAAAAAAAAGAAATATCAAGAAACAGATCGAAAGTAATCTCTTAAAAAGGGCAGGCTAAGGTTTGGAAATGATGCCTTTGTTATGTATGTGGTTATGAGAGAGAGAGTGTGTGTTTGTGAACATTAACGTTTGCACCCACATACTAAAGCATTATGTAGCATTATCTTGGGTCCAGAACTCTAAAGCCATGAACTCCACAGACGTTTGATCAAAAAAGACATTTACCACAGGTAGGTGAGGAAAAAATTATTCCAGCACTATCCACATTTTGTTCTATGCAGAACGTTCAGGCATTGATTAGGATCAGGTAACATAGAGCACTTTGATGACTGAGGGCCTTTGCGGATGAGGTTGCTGGCCAGTAAATCACTGATCATTATAATTGTGGTTTTTGATAAACACCATTATTTATTCTCCTTTCAGATTTTCAGATCTTTAATGACATTTGCTATTGTGAAAGTACAGCGAGCCAGTTTTAACTGCGACTCAGTGAGAAAAATCTTTCTCAAGAGTTGTGTACAGCCCTTTGACTTCTCACATAACATTAAGGGTCTTTGTCCAGATTGTGGAGATGGCCCTGATTCTTATCAAATGTAAGTGTGAATATTGAGCAATTTGATCCAGAGACCACATGTTGCTTTATTTTGGGGATGGTATTTTTTAAAAGCCATAGTCTCTTTGTGGTATGGTGATGCCATATTCCAACCATGCAAGTTCAGAGGTTTTCTATTACTGTGAATTGACGTTTCTTTTGAGTATAATATGTGAGTGTTCCATGTATAAATCCAGAAGTCATACTGGTGAGACTGGTCATGTCAGTCGGGATGTATAATGGATATTGTCCTTTTACTTACTAATTACTTTAAGCAATATTATTGTATTTTGCTATACTTTATAGTAATCTTGTGTTACATAGTGTCATAAATGTTTATAAAACAGTGAACAAAATAATAAACAATAACAAACACATGCAAGTGGAATGTATTATTAAACAGTAACTTTTATGGTTTCAATTGTGTTTAAATGGTGTTAGCATTGTGTTTGCTTGGTACATATTCAAAATTCAAATTTACTAAATTAAGGTAAATATGCACATTGTACAATTGCATCTTTGCAACAAGTCAAATTTGTCAAACAAGCCGTCTTCTAATGGTGGCCAACTGTCTGGGCTGTTTTGGTGAAGTGCAAATGGCAAGGGGCCACAGCTCAACTGTGAGGCTTTAGGCCACATGTAAGGTCACAGAACAGGACTAGCATGTGCTAATTGTAGAACTATTGGCCTCAGCTCCAAACTGCCACTGGGAGCAACAGGAACTGTTTCCATGGTTCAACTGTCATGGACAAGGCAAAGATCACCATGTGCAATGCTAAGCATGGAAGGAGTAACAAGTTACTCTTTTTGCTGATAGGCTTATTGATCTGAACATGCCAACTGGATGCCATGATGGATTAACAGTGGGGTTTAAAAATAGAGATTCATGGCTCTTTGTTCATGGTGTATTGTCATGGTAAGACATAACAATGTTTGGCAAAAACTAATACACTCGCTTCATATTTGCAAAGTTAGATAGTCGTTAAAAGAAAACTGTAAGCCTTGTAAGGGCTAGTGACAGCTGCAAAGCTTTAAGTTGTTACAATTACTGAGTAGCAAATAGAAGTATTGTCACTAACCAAGTTTACATACATTCTTTAGCAAAGTTTATGCCATTGCAACATTGAGTACAAACATTTATCAGCGGTAACATATTCCATTTAAGAAACTACACTATATGGACAAAAGTATTATGGCTATTACACCAGCAGGGACTTTAATGTCATTGCATTCAGAGACATAGACTTTAAAATGGAGTTGGTCCCCCTTTGCATTTATAACAGCTTCCACTCTTCCTGAAAGGCTTTCCACAAGGTTTTGGTGTTTATGTGAGGATTTGTGCCTATTTTTTTGGTAGAGGTTTTATGAGGTCAGACACTGATGTTGGATGAGAAGGCCTGGCTCATTCCAAATGTTCATTCCAAATGTTTTGGATGGTGTTACGGTCAGGGCTTGCTTTGTGCACTGGGGCACAGTCATGCTGGAATAGAAAAGATTCTTCCCCAAACTCTGTTCACAAAGTTGGAAGCATCCCATTTTCAAAAATGTCTTGTTATCATAAAACATTAAGGATGTCCTTCAAAGATGTCCTTGGAAGCAAGGGGCTTAGTCCAAACCCTGAGAATAGGTGTGTCCCAATACTTATTGTATCTTTTACATGGTAAATTAAAATCAAGTTCCAATATGCCTTCATTCCTATATATCCATTAGGGGAAAACAATTTTTTTATATGGTACTGTGATTGATTAAATGACATTGCAGAGCAGGTTTTGAACCCAGTGCTTTCTTATAAAACCTTCAAACCCTTTCCCTAAAAAGTATTTGCCAACTAGGAGATAAAAACATGAAATAAAATATGGAAATATGCATGGTGATATAACAATGAGACCAACTAGCTGGACGAAACCAAAGTCAATAGAAACCATGCTTCTCCTTTCCCAGGCAGCAGTTACCAATAAATATCTGGGTGAAATTAATCTGTTGATGAGTTTTCAAATATTACTAAAATTACATTGGAAATTAGATTGTTTTTTTTGTTGTAGATTTGCTGAAATTCCACTAATATTGTGGGACTTATTTAATGAAATGTATCGTTCAAACAAAACCTGCATTTTCTTGTACAGACTGTGATGAGTATTTTGGCCCATACGATCATCTTGTCTTTCTGCCTTCTATGAAGTGATTTTGCTGGTGAGATAATCCTTAAGCATTTCATTTCTGATCTGACTCCTTTTAATGAAGGGTGTGTCCCGGATAATAATTTAGAGGCAAAATAAGCCGTCAAAATATTGTTCTAGAACCTTCTGTGATGCCCTCTAGTGGATGCTTCTGGGAACTCTCTGCCTCATTGTTGTCCAGCAGACTTTTGAAATGTATTGAATTTACTCTTTTTCAGGGCAGCTGGTGGCCTAATGTGTATGTCGTTGTCAGAAGGTTGTGGGTTTGAATCTCAGGCCACTGCTTCATTTGGTTTATTGGTTAAATGCTGAGAAAGAATTTCACATTCTTTACATGTGACAGTAAAATCTACTTTATTTCATAACATTGAATGAAATGTTCATGAATCCACAAGTAAGTGTTGAATAGGTGCAACAAATTAATAAAATACTAAACGGTAATTGATAAACTAGTCTATAACTCAATCATTCCAGCTTACTTAGAATGCAGCAAGTAGTGAAGAGGAATACAAGAAACACCAGTATATTCTATACACTTGGCTAAAATTGTGATGTTTGTTGCTTCTCAAAGGGAACTGTTTGAATTTAACAAGTACAGACAGATGCCTTAACTAAGAAACCAAAGCTTAAAATATTCACAGATATACTTGTAGATCATGAAATTCAGGCATTGAAAAATAAAAGATAAATGTCTGTTTTTATTTATCTATCGATCTAAGGGGAGTCTAGAGAGTGCCACAGTGAATGTCCAATCACTTTCCAATTCACCTTCAGAAGGGTGAAGTGAGTATACTGATTATTCATTACATTGAGTCTGTTAGGCAACAAGTGAACAGTCAGATCCAGAGCTGGTGTGTTGGAAGCAGGAAAAATGTCCAATGTAAGGATCAGAAGTTAATATATTTCTAATTGTGTTGGTGTTCCCAGTATGCTGTGGTTAGTAGCATCCACTCATGGACACCCAAGGCTTTTTGATGTGGAGGAGGAGAAAGGCTAAAAACAGATTCCATAGACAAGCTACAAAGTGCGTACAGGGTCAGTGCAGGCTATGATAGAAATCAGAACACATAGTGTACATGTGCATAAAATGTCATGGAGCAAAGAAAAATGGTAACCTGGTCTGTTGACTCACATTGTCTTTTGCACGTTACATGTGTGAGGAGCACTTACCTGTATGTATATTTACACACACATATGTTTTTACACACACATGCCACATCCCTTTTCCTTTCTTCACTTTACTATGTGTATAATCTGCAGCAGTGTGTGTGTGTTTGTCTGTGTGTGTGTGTGTAAACTGCATAGGTTTCTATTCTTTTAGAAACCTATATGAACTATTACCTTGTAAGCAGTAAAAAATAAATGCCTCCACATTTGTTGTGAGTGCAATAGTGTTTGCATAGCAGATTTTCTATTTGCTGCATTCCAGTAGTTTCACTACTTATTCAGTTTCTGATAGTCACACATACACACCCTGTACAGTTAAATATAATTATTTATATCATATTTTAATTGTTTCTATTGGAAAATAATGTAAGAATGTTGTGTAGTTTACAATTTTCAAGGTATAATAAATTATTCATATGAATTTTTTTTTAATTATTATCAATAGCAACATTCTCTCACAAATTGCAATGCGGTCTAATTTTTTTTCCAAAGCTGTGTTTTTATATTTGTGTGTGTGTGTGTGTGTGTGTGTGTGTGTGTGTATACACGAATATGCGTCCAGCCACGTGGTGCAAGACCGACCTTGATAAACAATGTTTTTGTTACAGTTTAATTTCACCATCAGGTGGCGCTAGTGGCTACAGCAATATGTTCTTCAATCACACTATCCTAAATCAGACAAAAATGACAATATGAATCCTAAAGTAGTTTTATTAGCTATAAAGATTTATCTAGCTATAAAGCTGATCAATAGAAAAAATGCCAGCTTGACTTTTGCTTGGAAATAATTCAGGAACACAATGAGATCAGTGGTCAGTAAAAGTAATTTACTGGAATTGAGTTATGACCGATAAAAGAAATTCAATTTAAAATAAATAAATTAAACCGATGCTCAAGTGCTCTTCCTCATTTAGTCTGGACTTTAGAACATTAGACAAGACACATTTATACATTTAAAATATTAACACTCTCTGGGGAAAGCAGGGAGGAGTTTTGTCAGAAATGAGGAGTATTGTCAGAGATTAGTTCAAAAAGGCACACAATTTGAAAATAGGACATTTATAGAGATTGTAGAGATGATCTGAAATTTTCAGTTAGCAGTGTGGAAAAAAATCTCAGAGAGAAAATAGCACTCATGCAGAAAGCAATGTGGCAGCGAGTTAGTTATTGTTGTTTTAAAAGTAAACTAAAACAACATTGTTATTTTATGGCCCGCCATACTTACTAGTGCATTTCTGATTAACTGTTTGTTGAGGGAAGCGATCAACACTGATGTTTGGTCACATGCTGAATAGTCTGAAAACATTGGCTGTAAAAGTTATTTTAATTATGGTGGTTTTATTTGCTAAATGTTTCCTGAGTTATACTTGCCAAAGATATGACCATAGATGATGAGGTATTTAGAGTTCTAGTGCTGTTTTAATAAATAATAATAATAATAATAATAATAATAATAATAATAAAAATACTAACAACAACAACAACAACAACAACAACAACAACAACAACAATAATAATAATAATAATAATAACAATAATAATAGTAATAGTGATAGTAATAATAGTGAGAGTAATAGTAATATTAGAAATAATAATAACTTTGCTATGTAAAATATTTACACATTCAGCTTTTTTTTTTTTGGTGCTGACCCACCTCAAGAACATCACAGGCCATCAGCTGGACCCCCTGCAGTTTGCCTACAGGTCAAACAGGTCAGTGGATGACGCTGTTAATATGGGGCTGCACTTCATCCTGGAACACCTTGACCAGCCAGGGACGTATTAGCGATTCACTGTATGTATATCACTAATGTCTAATGTTATGTGTATAGAGAGGTAACAACTACCGAAGTCAAATTTCTTGTATATGCGAGTATACTTGGCCATTAAAACCGATTCTGATTCTGATTCAGTATTTGTCACAGTTTCTATAAATGTGTTCAGACACTATTTTCCATTCACCGGAGGATCTGTTTGTTTAATTATGAGCATGCAGTTGAGATGTTTACTGGGTAAGATTAGAGGCAGTTTAATCTTGATAAAACCCTTCTTCAACATCTGCTCTTTCAGCTTATTCTGACCCTTTAGTAACTTTTAGCTCATATGTGTTACAGCAACAGTTACATCAAGTTAGCTGCAGGACACTTTCATTCTCAGTTACCTTGGAAAATATTCAATGCAACATATTAATAATTCATTGGGATATGATACAGTGGCTCTGTCAAACGTAGGTTTCCTGAATTCACATTGTTTCTCAATGCTATCTGAATCTGCATCTGCCTCAAAGCTTCCAGAACCGTAACCACTTCCCTCCTGCTGTACCACCCCTTTGCTCTGCAACATCATAATGAAAACTGACCTCCTACATCAGCTTGGCTGCTGAACAACCTAGACACTACCAGAAAATCATAACGATACACAAAATGTGCCAAGAAGATAAAAGTGTGTACCAAATGTACATTTTTCTTCCATTAGATATTCATTTTTATTCTCTAAGATGCTTAAGAACTACTTGCTCTAATCTAACATTACTGTTTTGGATATGCAGGATGAGCACAGTGTAGTAGATCTGTTTCAATCAATCCCTGATCCTCTGTAATGAGCATGACATCCACACACAGATTCTGACCCAGTTCAATCCTGCCGTAAACATGGATCCTAGATAAGCTCGGCAGACACTGTGAGCAGACAGCTGAAGCCTTTGGCATACCAACATGACATCCCATCAAACAGTATGATGGTTTATCTCAGAACACAAAAACACTGACCACCAGAATCAAATATACACTTTTATTATATATTTGTGTAATTTAATTTTGTAGGAATTCTAGCAAATGGCCTGGGAAAGTACAGTCCACATTTAAAACAGGAAAACAACCAGGACAGATGACCGGTACATTATGACCCCCCCACCACCTCTGTTTTAAACCAAAAGTAAAGGTGACAGGATAACAGGCACCCAAAGGCCTGTGGAAACAGTCCATAGTGATATTTTGCCCTCTCGGTGTGTTGGAGTGACATTGTGTCTGCACAGCATGTTGCCATGGAAACCTAGTGTTCAAATGTACCCTCCCAAAAGTGAAGCCAGCACGCTTGATCCCGCCCCCTCCCCAACGCTTGCTTGGGGAAGAAAAGTGCTGATGCCATTGCCATGGTAACAAGTTGCTAAGGAAACCATCTTCACTGGAAAACATTGCCGAAAATATTCACTTCAGAGCTCTGACATCCCGCATTTTTGATGCAGACACATGCCTCCAGCTAAAGTGTCTGGGGTGCTGGGATTTCACAGTATAATTACTAAACAATAGCCCTCCACAATGCACTGCTTGTACTGGCTGCAGCATGAGATTGCACTGATATGTGTGGAAAGCAGATGTGTGTGTGGGGGATTCATGAAGCAAGGCCACAGCCAGAGCTAAAAATATGAAAGCACCGTCTTCACGGCAAGGAGCGACAATGGCTGCTCGCGTTCAGTGCTGAATACCAGAACACATCTCATCAGCTTCATCTCACACAGGAGCACGATTGGTCCAAAAAACCTGAGAAGTGGCCATTAGCCACCACTCTCTCAAATCTAAACTGGCAGGAAAAGTATTGGAGCCAAACAATCAAACTGATGTTGATGTTGCTGCCGATGCTGAGTGTGGGCTTCAGAATGCAGTGAGGATGTAATGGTATTTTCAGAGCAGCTCACACCCAAACAGAAGCACTGGAGCAAAAGCATTTTCTGCCCCACAGTGGTGTCACAAATTATGTTTATCGATTGCCGTCGATCAAAAATAATTACAATCTCATGCCTGGGGAAAGAGAGGTGGAAGTGGGCAGTGCCCACTGAGATACTCTGCACATGCTGCTTAACGTGCCAGCTTTCAAGAGGGGGCGGGGAGGAGAGAGGGAGAAGAAAAGAGAGAGAATGACTTGGAGAAAAGAGGGAGTGAAAGGGAAAGAGAGAGAGGCAGAAAAAAGAGACACATGAATAGAAAGAAGAGACAGAGAGTGAGAGAGAAGATGGAGACACAGAGAGAGAGAGAGAGACAGAGAGAGAGAGAGAGAGAAGGAGAGAGAGATAGAGAGAAGGAGAGAGAGAGAGAGACTAATACACACCACAATAACAAACCAGTTTTTTGATTAAGCATATCTGGAATTTTCTTGATGCTTCTGGTAATATGAACTGCACTGGGACACTGAGACAGAGATATGAGACTGCAGACAAATATGACAGACAAGAAGATGCGAAGAGAGACTGGAAATCTCAAAGGTCCTCTTGGTCTAGCACTAACTGCACTAGGAAGAAGTAGCTTATGTAATACCAATATTTTATTAAAAGGCAGAAAACAAGTGGAGCAGTGCAATATGGGCTTGCAATGAACACCAGTTTGGCTCATGCTGTGAAAGAGCTGGCTGACTTTACACAGTCCTGATTTTGGTGAGCAGACATCTGGAGGTTGGAGCACATGATCTGAACTCTGAGTAGAAGAACAGGATTAATTTCCAGAGACAAGCCTGGACAGTGGCACTGAAATACTGCTGCACATCATCTCTTCATGTGAATCCACAGTCATGTGTGCAGGGAAGTGAAGATGAAGCTCTGCTTATCAATAATTAGAGCCAGTGATCCAGCTCATGGCAGATTATTGGCCATACTGCACCCTCTCGTCAGTGTCAGTAATTAGATGTGTACTATTCTATGAACACTTTTATTTGGCACAGAACCAAATATATGTGTAGAAATACAGCATTAAAAGGGTGATCCCATAACTTTTAAAAACAGTTTTTGTGTTGTCATTATTTAGACACACTCTACTTGAACCCTGAAACATGATAGTTACATAACTATGCCATAAATATGTCATAGTAGATGGCAAGCTCTCCAGTACAGATGCATTTGTGTTCAAATCTGAACACACTTTGTTAAATAAGACCACAACATTTGTGCATATGTTGCCCCATAGAAATACACTAAACATTATTTTTAACACGTTTGAAAGTGTACATAAAACCAAGACCAAGTATGCAACTGGATAGAAGGATAGGTCACAATTAGTTTCAGTGAGTGCCTCTTTCAAAATCTGGCTCGTCTTCAGAGATACTAGTTCAATGTCTGTTTGGAAAATATTTATTGTCATTTCTCACAGGCCGATAAAAGACAAGGAGACAGATTTAACTGAAATGTCCCCACCCTTGTGACCCACTGGGTGTTTGTTCAGGCCTTTATAATCAGATCTTTTGTTCAGATGTTGGCGGGTTGCTCTGGCCCAGAGAGCACTGGGCAGCTGATATATGCCTCTCCATTGTGTTGTGTGCATGAGGCGACTGCCAGCATTACAACTTTATACTGGAGCAACCGTCACTCTTTCAGAGCCCCTCTAAGGAGATGCTGGTACTTTTCCACTTCAACGCCATTTAGAGATTCAAATAAAGCGCTGAACACAGATTGGCTGGGATGGATTTCGCAGTAAGGGGGGATTTTTAAATCTTAAAAAGATATGGGAGGACAAACTTGCGCTGGACTTCTTCATTCTTCAGCTCTAGAAGCAAAGGACAGGCAAAACCAACTGGCCTCAATAGACAGTCAGCAAACCAGATAAAAAGTTCAAACATCAGTCTAGAAGTCTGAAATCTCAAAGCACTGGTGAATAGGAAAATATTTCCTTTCTTCTACATGCTCTCCCCACAGGAATATTGTGAGCAGCTCCTCTGTGCATAGGAGAAATGAGACTGAATGGAGCGAATAAAGGGAAGAAAACTCTAACCCACATATAAAATGATACTGCATTCTCATTCACCAGCAGAGATGCGCAATAAGGCAATACCAGACTGTCGAGTGAGTGCTCTCTGGGCAGACATGTTGAAAGACATGATTTTGTGTTTAGAGGTTATGCAAGCCTTGGATGTTTGCAAATGTGATTTAAAGTGTGTTGTCTGACTTGCAGCCAGGAGCTATCACTTGGCAATGCTGCCGGAGCCACTGGTATTGCAGTAAAGCATATTTTGTCAGAGCTGCATTTTACACTCTAAACAGAGATGGACTGAAATTACTTACATTAAGGTTTCCTATCAAACTAGCCCTTCTGATATACAATCCCACAAGAGTTGACAATATATTATGAGAAAAAGAAAATGAATTTCAATGAAGCATTACTGAGGCCAAACTATTACTATTAGAGCTAAGTATTCAGATTAGGACATAAATATAAAAAAACTAAGAGAAAAACGCCTAAAAATAATGCTGATTTCATTAGAAGAATGTTAATGTTAGGTTGATGTACATGAACATTTTTAACTGATTGACATTCCATATATCAGGCATGTAAACATATTTTACCTTGTATGTACTTTTCTAGAGTGATTCCTTCATTAAAAAGTCATGGTATAGAGCAGCCGCTGTTACATAATAGGCTGCTGCTTTCACAGTCAGTTCAAGTCAAGAATGTTTAATTGTCATGTATTGGCACATAGTATGGAGTGAAACGAAACAATGTTCCTCCAGGACCATAGAGCAAAACAAGAACAGAACAGAAAACCACAGGCCACAAGAGCATATGGGAAAAAGAGTGCAATGAAAATCATTATCCAGACAAGATCTCATTTAGTGCAATCAACGACAAAGACAAGCTTTTTTTTTCTTTTATTCTAGCTGCAGAGCGTTGTGTGCGAAAATGCAGATCAGAGGTAGACAAAAATATATAGCACTGGGTAAAAATAGCAGCAGCAGGACAGAGAGTGTCAGTGATGTGAATACGACTAGAAGGACTAACGTGACTTCATACCCTCATGAAACCACCCATTATTAATCTGAATATGACTGAATGACTCTACAGTCACTTCCAAATTCTAATGCCATTTTAGGACTTCATTCTTGCACATGAAGGAGAAAACCTGCTAGAGAACTCTACCTAGATACTTGTTGAAAGAAAATATGAACAAAATAAAACTTTTATATTTGAGTTCCCAGAAATGATTAGGCAGCCACTGTACACCCAGAAGGCCATTATATAAAGTACACAATGCATTTGAATATGGCTACATTACATCATAACATCAATACATCATTACATCTGGGTTACATTTTCATGCTCAGCATTATTGTTGCCCAGCTGCTATGGAGGTGTATGAGAGGAAAGCCTCATTCATTTACAATTCAGTACATCACTCAAAGCTAATGAATTGTGGTCCATGTTCAATCTAATGCTTTAATGGGAAACACATGGATCACAGCACATTAACCAGTCAACATAATGGCACATGAGTGTAACACAGTCGGTCAATGACATTGTCTTAAAGAAAAATGAACAAATAATGATACACACATTGGCAAATTAGTGCAGTGTATTAATGTGATTTTTTTCAGTAGGGCTCCCTGAATGAAAATGCGCAGACATTGCTGCTCTTCTGTCTCCTTCCTTAAGGCCAAGTCCATTTTTACATCCCTGTATGCCAGCGAGAGACAGAGAGGGAGGGGTGGGGACAATATGTTTTAATATGTTTTGTGTACACCAGCATGTGCAGACCATGTGACTGTATGTCTTTGGTGAGGTGGAGGAAGGGCCACATTTCTTATAAAGGAATAAGAGAACGTGCATGTTACGTAATGCTATGATGTCATGCAACATGATTTCGACCAAGGAGACAACCGAAGCTTTGCCATCTGAAGGCAGCAAAGCTGCAAGGGAGTTAAGTCTTCTTAGTTTGCTTTCCTGATTGATCTAGTAATTTCGAATAAAGTGAATCTAAATATCAGTGATCTTAGTATCCAATTATTGCTTTAAATTTGTACAGTAGGCATTCTGCTCCTGTTCATGGTAGAGCCTGTCCTGTCAGGCATTATGGTCTGAAACTGGGTCACTGGCAGCTATGCATGGAACACACAGTGCCTCTGCCTCACTGTCTGGATGCTAATAGATACTCATCCAGCCAAAAGATCTTTTCTGCAAAATATTTGACTTTTATACCCTCAGCCTCCCACCAGCTACAGACATATGGTGCAAATGGAACACAAATAGAGCACATCTGGCTGCAGATGAATTAGCTTTTCAGACAGTTGTGATGGATTAACTGTTAGTAGACAACAACTGTTGTATTACAAAGCTACAGAGGGCAACTGGAATAAAATGCTGTAATCCTCTGGTTATTTTTTATGAGTCGAGTGAACGATACTGCAAATGATCAAGGATTCAAAACAAGGCCAGGATTTTATTATCACTTTAGGTGTTTGGCTGCACACGCACTCTGTGCAAAGCATTTATTCCAGTGTATTTCATATTATCAGGTGGCCCATTTATTGCTCTACAAAAAATTGCAAGCACTGATACCAGATTTGCTGAATAAATGTGCATTCACATTCGAGAATATTACTACTGATATAACACTATATTTTGCATGCAAGGAACAGCATGACAACGCCAGCATGTGTGAAGGGAAACACAGATGGGCATGAACTACCTGAGCACACCCCAAGCTCCTCCCCACACCCCCAGGCCTATCAGAGAGGTGTAGACAGACAATATATATTTTAAGGATGTGGTTCCCACCATTTTACTCCTCTGTGAAGGATAGAGAACTCCCTGCTTGTAGATGTTCTGCTAGTAAAACTGAATTGAATTTAGAATGTGGAGTGAAAATTGTGCAGTGAATGTTTAAAATGTTAAAGTGACATTGTGAGTCCAAGATCAGACACCATATCAGTGTCTATGATCAGAAACCATACCAGTGGATCACACCCAATGGGGAGAGTTCTATTCTCAGCAGGGGATCTTGGTGTCCCTAATTTACCCCTCTGTTTTTGCACATCCAGCCAGTGACCTAAGGGAGGGTGCGAGGCAGCCCGTACCATCTGTTCATCTTTCCCCTCGGCTAGTCTGCGAAGCCGCCTCTATTACAATAAGGTGAATAAGACGTTTTTTTGGGGGGGGGTTCTGGGGGATTGGCGAGGGGAAATCAAACAGTAGCACCGTTGCATATACAAAAATGGGGATGTTTTCTGAATGAAGACTCTATGCGTCTATGAACACTTTGAAAAAATGAAGATGCCAAAATATAATATAATAGAATTTCCTGTGGCTCAGACAGAAATAACAAGCATGGCCACAAGGCAAACATTAGCAGGAGATGGAGCATGCCAATGCCAAGCATGCTGAATGCCAAGGTGACCTGGCTTGCCATTTATCTAAAGTTCAGATCGAATTGCTATCAGAGTACAAATGCAATGAGGCATGAAACATCAGCTACAACAAGCCCTTCTCAAGTAATAATTGTAACATTTACAACAGAGTAGTTCCGGACTGCTGTGGTGCCAAGACGCGGAACAGTTTCACTGTGGAAGTAAACAACAACTTGCATTATCTGAAATATAAGCAATGTGTATAATATGTACAGCCAATTTTGTGTATTCTGACAATGTGTCTACAAGATTTAAGCAATCTCACAGTCACCCAAGGCAACATTATAAGAAATGTGATGTGAAAAAGAAGTAAACTGTACCCATCACTGCAGTTTTGTCACACAAAACAAAGTGTTTTGATTCAACAGTTTATGCCACTATGTCTGTAGTCAGCACTGAGGACACAACCAAAATAATGACTCCGCAAATACTTAGTCAGGACAGGGGCGGAACGAGTATAAAGGGGAGAATTCTTAGCTCTGAAAACACAGTCAAATGACAAAGAGAAAACAACATTTGTTGCTCCCAAGTAGGACATGATTTTGGAGAAATGCTGACACACTTTCACTTAATATAGTTGACATGTAACTCAACAGGTTTTTTTTACCATAAAATATATTATTTCCAAGAAAGAGGATTCCACAGTTTTTTTATTTTAATTTTTTAGAAACCCTGCAAACAAATTCAATTTATTATCAAAGTAATTGATTGCAAATGTTTTTCTTCTCAGTAGGATCTGGATTTAAATGCAACACACAATTTATCTGCATTTCTAGCAATGGTTCCCTACAATATTTGAAAAAATGTCAGTGCTTGTGAAATTACTCGAACGTGCTTACAAGCTTACCTGCTTGCTTCAACAATGTGAGATGTTGATTCCCAAGGGCATGAACACACTACTGGTGACAATGTATTTTAAAATCCAAATGGTGTTAAATGTCACATACACAAAGTATGAAAACAAGCACCACAAATCTGCCAGGACCTTATCTTAAAAACACAGATGCATTGATATTTCCAATTTCAGGAATGGAATCTGTTTGAGCAAATGTAGTGAGATTAATATTTTGCAGTGCAAAATGGAACAGACATCCTCTAAATAGCTTTCCGAAATATAAAGAAAAATCACATTTTAAGTGTATTTTCTACCTGAACCAAATAAAGAAACAATTTTGACCATAAGTTAAATCTAATTGAAACATGAAACACCTATGATCATTGTGGATGCCGTATTTTGCCAAAAAAGCTATTTAGTGAACGAACGGATTAATGTATGGAGCAATGAGTTTTAAGAATGAGTGGGTTACTAAAAACAGACCAAGAAAACTGTAAAAATGTGTTGAATGCTTTCTCAGAAAGACGTGGAGTATATACACAATATGGTCAAATGCATTTGGGCATCTGACCATTAGTGGGTCCCCCTTTCACTACGAAACCAAACCCCTTAATTTTACCCCTTAATATAACCTTAAATTTTACCTTAATTTCCAGGAAAGTAAGG
>JBBKCR010000006.1:12914499-12928700 GCA_037577295.1 Ladigesia roloffi | reverse complement strand
GAGAGAGAGAAAGAGAGAGAGAGACAGAGAGAGAGAGAGAGAGAGAGAGAGAGAATTAGCAGGTCATTGGACTTATATTGTAACATGTGTTATATTCACCATTCTGCACATTTGCCTTTGTTGTCAGCAACATTTGTGTGTAAAAACTGTCCAAGTGTATATTTTGTCTGCAAGATTGAAGGAGGAAAGTTTTGCAATGAGGTTTATGTAAATATAATGTATTGAGCTTTGGAGGGGCTGTTGAGAATTGTCTGAAGAAGTGCAACTAAAAGTAGGGGATAAAATCTGTGCTTGCAGAATTCATCTTACTCTTGTTAATTGGTCCCTGTGCTGGTGTGTTTAGGGGAGGGAGGCAGATTGAGGAGCGAGGATGGATGAGAAAGGGATAAAGCAGTTCAAGGTTGATACAGACAGGTAAATCAGTGCTTCACTCACTGCCAGGGGAAAAGGTGCATTTTTTCTTGCAGGTTTCACCATGATTCAGCCACACTCATGCATTTCAATTTGATTCATGATCATAGGTATAATGTGGCAGCTAATTGTAATTCAGAGAAACAAAAAGTAGCTTTCTCTGGTTTCTGCTCTGTTGCTCAGAAAAACACAGAAAAGAAGAAAGAGACGGATATGATGAAAGGCATTCGCAACACACACGTGTCCCTGTGCAGTCCTTGTGCAAAAACGACCATGGGGCAGAAACTGGAAGCAGCATCAGGATATTGAATACAAGAATAAATATAGATTTAGACTATAAAACCCTGTCGTGAATTACTACACACAAGACTTTGTTATTCTTTAACTAAGGACACCTTTCTGCTGAGAAGAAGAAAAAGGTGCTGGCTGTCATTAATAAGCCTGTTTCATTAAAAGTAGGCTAATGGACTCTTTAAGACGTAGCCAATGGCCCTCTCGTCAGAGATCACTGCACTACACTGATTGCTACTGGCTCCTCGGCATCACTTACCATCGCATTACAGCATCAGGGTGAGCAGCTTCTTCTAGGGGCCTGATAGAACTGCTACGAATTAATGGTGTAGTGAAAAATCTGCTCTCTTGGCTACTGACATGAGGAGCTCATTTTGTTCTTTATTGCTGTGAAGTCTCACTGCTGTGTAACTTGTGTTTAGGTAAGACAAATTATGTTTGCTATCCAGGAAGTGCAGGTATAGGGAACTGTTACCATGTTCGAATGTTTAGCAAAACAAATTGAACATAATAATCGGACAGCAGTGTAAAAAAACATACCTTATGCAAGCGTTTTTGAATGATTTTATCTCTAATGAACCACAACATTAAAACCACATGTAAAGTGAATTACACTGACTGCTGGAGACAGAAACACCTATCAAGATTTGATATGTTTTTGGCTGCAATTGAACAGTCAGTTCTTGAAGTTAAAATGCTGACAGGAAATGCAGGCAAACACAAGGATCTATGTGACTTTGTAAAGAGCCAAAATGTAATATCTTGATCAGAGCATCTTCAAAATTGCCTTTTCCAGTGCACAATTTCCAGTGTGCAGAGGTCTGGTCCAACCAAATGTGGCCCAGGAGAGGCAAACAGTAAACTGACAACAGGGTCATATGCACTGAAGACTCATAAATGCATCTTGGGAGTTAATGCTAGTCAGTTTTGTCTAATCCCACAAAAGAGCTACTGAAAAACAAATTGCTGAAAACATCAATGCAGGCTTTAATAGAAAGATCACACAGTCCATTGCCGTTTTTGGTAGCACTTTATAATAACTCTTCCATATTAAGCATTTATTAAGTATTGGTAAAGTCTTAATAATACATTGCTAATTATAATTTTGTCATTTTCTCTTAGTTACTCTCATCAGTTAATCATTAAAAAACATATCTATTAATGTTTTGTCTGTGATGAATAAGTCTTATGAATGTATTATTTTAACTTAGGAAATGCTGAAGAAACTATTTATAAACATCTGTATGTAGCTTTTCTTAAGTACGGTTCACCATTTATTCTGCATTTATTAATATATATATTTTTCAACATTGTTTAATATTGTTTTGATTACATTACTGTTAAGGATTACAAGATGGTCCTTCATGGATGCAATATGTTACAGATTATTATTACAAAGTATTTTATGTGTGAAAAAATGCTTTATAAACACTTACCAAAAGCAGGATGCATGATTAACTCAATAGTTATGACTGGAGAGCTAATTATGTTGAAAGCTCATCTAAAATGTGTCTTCTTATGCTTTACAAAGCATTTACAAATGCCTTGTTAAGGCTTACTCATCATTAACTCAAGAGTTATAACTAGTGAACCCCTTCTAACACGCTCGTGGCTAGCGCTGCTGGCTTGTGTGGGATGGACCCCAGGGCTACCAAATGAACTTGCCTGATCCAAATGATTCACCTCCTTAATATTTATTTTTATTCTGATTCCAGCAACATTTTTCATTAATTTGTGCATTTTAAACCTAGCACCATTGTTCTATTAATACTGATTGTACAATGAATTGCATAATAATTAAATTGCCAGTTTTAACCACCAAGTTATCAATGTTTAAAAATGTTTACCAAATCACACACAACACATTAATAGATATGTTAATTAATGATTAACTGATGAGAACTAAAAGATCATTACTAACAGATGATTAACAAAGAATGAACAAAGACTTTACCAATGCTTAATAAATGCCTAATATGGAGTTGCTATTATAAAGTGCTACTCAGTTTTCTATTACATCATGTGGATGGTTGGTTGCACCTGCATTTCTACTTGTGGAAGAGAAGCCATTAGAATGTAGAATGGAAAAAAGGTAAGCCAGTGGATACAATGTGATGCTCTGGACAGTGTTCTGCTGGGAAACCTTGTAATTCCTGTGGATTCCATCCAGGTGCAGAGAAAGAAATTCACACTATTCACCCTGTGTGCTTTAGTGTGTTCACATGTGACTATAAGTTGCCATTGTATTTTACTTTAATGGCACTAGTCTCTATCAGTAGGATTATGCATCCTGCTACACAGCAAAATCTTCAGGACTGGTTTGAGGAACATGACAATGTGGTGACTTGGCCTTCAACTAATTGGGCATCTGTGGGACAGGCTAGACATTCTAGTCAAATCAATCAAATCAAACACCACTTACAGCATGCTACCAGATACCTTCAGAGTTCCTGTTGAGTCAAAACTTTTGTAATGAACTAATGAATGTGTACAAGAAATCCAAACAATAATCTATCATGACAATAAAATGTCATGAATTGCACCATTATATTTCTTTTTTGAATGCTGTGTTTTTAATCTGTTCAACAATACTGTAGGACACCCCTGACAAATAAGGTATACTGTAGTGAAACAGTGTCTGAAGATTGGATGTTTTGCTGAAAAATCACAATCATGTGTCAACTGTCAAAGGACAAAGAACTGCATGAAAGTATTTAGCTGCACAGACCACTGCTTTAACTCCATGTAGCACTGCAGTGTATGTTAAGAAGTGATTATCTTAATGAAGACTGTGTTCGCCTCAATTATGGTAAATCAATTAGAGGTAAATCAACATGTCAGGGCAAAGGAAAAAAGGAAACAGAGCCTGTAAAGACTGCAGCAGCATCAGAATGTTTTATCAAATATGATTTTAATGCCTTAGTCAAGCACAGAAATAACAGCAGCACTGAAGCTGAATGCCAGCTGAGTGAGTTCCAGGAGGCTGCGTCATCTGTGGAGTGCCATATCAGATCCATCATTATCTTTTCAGCATACTTAAGGTACATGCTCTAAGCATGAGTGAGAGAGAGACAGTCATGCCCAGATCCTGTCTGTTAGCTACAGTTTAAACGCAAAGTTTGAAACACATAGTTTCAAATAGCAAATATCTCATTTTAGATAAGTCTTAGAGCTTAAATCAAAGAGAAATCATTCTTAGCTTTTCCTTTTTACACGATTAAAGATGGTTACCTTCTAGATAAGGGTGTTATTTATCTTTATCAAAGTGAAAGGTTGTAATATTCTGCAAATGGAACAAAAAAACCCTAAAAAAACCTGAACTAATTGAGCAGAGGTTGTTATTTGTATTTAATTAATTTATAAATAAATTAATACAGTTACAAAAACAGTCTTTTGCATATGCATTCTAGTACTTATTCTATATGCATAACTGTGTGTGTATTTCCCCATTTCTAATATTTTTGTGGGTTTATGTAACCTACCAATGTAGTTGTAATTCATGTTTACATAATTAATTTTCATCCTCCCTTGAGTATTTTCTTACTGTGTCCTAATGACCGGCAGCTATGCTTAAATGATTTCTGTCATAATTAGCAGTCTTGTTCCATGCCTCATATTAACAACAATCTAGCTAAAGCATTCATGTATTTTCAGTAAGAATAGGAGGAATATCCTGCTGTAAGCTGAATAGGAATGTGTAAATGTATGTATAAATGAATTGGCTTTTGTGGTCAGTACAATTATACATACACTACTGGACAATAGTTTTAAAACATCCCAATATTTCTGTTTTTTTGTGTATTGAAACTCATGTAGTACAATGCCTCATTTTTCATTCTGCAAAAAGTTCTTCACAACTATATTGCAGAAGATCCCAGAAGTGTGCAGCACTTATAGGTTGCTTTGCTTTCACTCTTCTGTCCAGTTTATCCTAAAGCAGCTAGATGGGGTTCAAGTCTGGAGACTTGTGGCTACTCCAGCTCACCATGTTTTTATTTTTTTCTACAGTAGTTATGGCAGAGCTTGGACTTGTTTTGGGTCACTATCTCGCTGTAGGACAAATCCAACTAGGCAGATACCAGAGGTACTACATGGAGTTACAGAATTATTTCCTTCTGCTGGGTAACCTTAACATCTCCCGCAGTTCATCACTATCCTTTTAACCATTTCATGGGGTGTTCTAAAACTTTTGATTGTTAGTGTTAATTAATTTTTTAATGATTTCTCATCTGTATTTAAGCAAGGAAAAAGCTTCACAACCTGCAAAAAGTATACAGAGGACCCAGTCTTTGTAATAGTGCTTTAAGTTACAACTGAATGGAAGCAGCAGAGTGAGGAGTGAACGCCATCATGTGTCTGATAAATGGAGATTATGAGGTCCATGTTTCACTTCTTCCGATGAAGGTCACAGCCATACACACTAAAATGGGGCCAAGTGAAGGATTAATAATTGGTACTATATAAAGAGACCTCAGACACATTCATCTTGTTCGGAAAAACAAGTGACCCAGTGACAAATGTCTATTCCTTATGAGCGGCTAGTGTAAGTAATTATATACGAATGAAGTTGTCAGAGGTGGTGGGGGAGACTATAAGCTAGAGCTTGTTCCCTCTCCACTTGGCTTCTCTGCTGTGAAATTCCCACACCGTGTCTCCTGGAGACAAACGAGTATGAGCATGCTAATCCAAAGACGCAATCATACATTTCCATTCTTGAGCACCCCAGCCACAAAACCCTATTAGCATGCAAGGTACGTGGGACTCCACTGTGAGAGGCAAGCATGTGTACCGTAAACTGTAAGGAAAAAACACAAGTGCAGAGGAAGTGACTGAAATGGATATGAGACTGAGCAGCATTTTTCATTTCTCCACAATATGCCATTGTCGGAAGTGGGTGGATTGCTAAAATTGAGTCAAGTAAACCTGCATTAAAAACAAATTGTGGTTCAGGCTTTGCTTTTAGTTTTCCGTGATTGGTGAGTGCAGCCGTAAATATACAAGGGATGAAGGAGCTTAAAACAATAATTATTATTAGAAGCACTTCTATGCATTTGTTGGTAGTTTGAAAACACATTTACATGGCTCATAAAGTAAAAAAAAGAGCAATTAATATTAAAGTACAGTGAACCCAATGAAGCAAGTGTTTCTTCATTATTTGTTCAAAAATTATAATATTTTCTTTAAGTAAATTGACCTGATATTTGCTTGACATTTGTAAAGTGGTTTCACATGACTATGTTAAGTACTTTCCAAGATACTTGTCTATAAATACATATTTTGAGAAAAGGCTGATTAACTGGACAGCTCATTTTTAACCATTGCCCTTACATGACTTCGTATGGTCATGTTTATCTAGTACAAGCTTCAACACATGCAGGGCATGTATACCCTATGTATTCAGAAAAATCCAAGACACAGTTGCGAAGGAGCCTTAGGTCACCTTGCCTATTGACAAGCATCAGCTGGAGGGAAATAATGCCCCCCCCCCCCTTTCCCCCCACATTAGGCTACAGAGCATTAGAACTGTGTTCTCTATAGTGATGGATCCAGTACCTCTGCGATGAGTTGGAGTGGCATCTCTGATCCAGAACTAATCATCCAGCCCCTGACCTCACTAATGCTCTTGTGGCTAAACACAACCCAGTCCTCATACAATGTCTAATGTAAAGCTTTCCCTGGAAAGCTGATGGAGCAAAGGAGGGACAATCACCCTGTTAACCTTGAATTCAGAAGACAGGGTGGATGAGCAGGTGTCTAAAGACTTTTTGGTTATGTAATGTTTTATAGCCAACAACAACCAGGCATTTTGGCTATCCAAAGAGAAGAAAAGGCAACATTTTTAAAACAAAACAGTATGGTTGCATTGACATTGCAAATATTTATCAAAATAATTCAGACAGCTTGCTACAATAAATTGAAACAACCCAAACAACTGACTCCGCAGACACCTTCTTTAATCCACACCTTCTGTCTTTTCAGTTTAGTTCAGTTCATTTGCATTTATACAGAAAAGACTATGCGCCAATTTGACAACATGGTTATGTCAGATGCACACCTGTCTACAAACTAACCAGTGACCAGTATAGGGAGATGCACATGTAGGTGGTGATGGCAAGATGCATGCCAAATTCTTTAGTGTTGTCACAAAAGTGTAGTTAGAATTCAAAATTAACCAGATCAAATGTAATAAAATGATAGATTCAAATGTAAAAATGGCCCTAAGTTTCATTTGCATTTGTAATGTAATATAGATAACAGAATACTGATTTAAACCACTAACAGTGTTATTTATTTCCTTAGGAATTTCTTTGGATGCCAGGTTGCTTTGTTTTTTAATATAATTGCACATTCAACCGTTTCAATTATTTGGGGTGATCTGTAAATACTTGCATGTACACTCTGGAGTTTATTCTCCTCTTACAGACTAATACTGTATGAAGGTACAATATAATTTTTCACAATTATAATGTTTTTTATATTTTATTGCAAAAGACTATTCATTTTTGTGACAAATTTGTGGTTATCACCTTGCCACCCAGCAGTAAACTTTTCAAAGAAAAGAATCAATAGGTTGAAAAAACAAAACAAAACAATGATATAGATCTCAGCACCAAATTGATTAGCACTCTGGATTACATTCGAGATGAAATATATAACCACAATGGTTCTTTCCTGAGATATTAGTGTAGGCTCCAGGCATAAACATGATTTTGTACAACCATCTCAATTTATTAATTTTGCAGAAGCTGATCAATACAGCCGGCCTTCAGCCAATTTATCTATAGCCGTGAATAGATCAGAGTCTTCACCATCTGAATGACTTAAACGTCAGAGTGACAATAAAAGTTAAATTAAAAGAATAATTTCTATCTTGCATCAAGAAAATGCTTTTCTTTTGTAGTTTAGACTGGATTTGAATTTGATGAAATCATAAATACTGCAAAGCTTCATTCAACTCGACCAGCTTGTCTACTGACTACCAATAACAGTGTTATTTATTACCTTAAGAGTCTCTTTGGATGCCAGTCTGCTTTGTTTTAAATATAATTCAACCGTTTCAATTATTTGGGGTGATCTGTAAACACTGCAGGTACACTCTGGAGTTTATTCTCCTCTTACAGACTAATATGAAGATACAATATAATTTTTCACAATTATAATGTTTTTTATATTTTGTTGCAGAAGACTATTCTTTCTTGTGACAAATTAGTGGTTATCCTTGCCACCCAGCAGTAAACTTACAAGCATTTACTAAAGTCAAGTTATTATTATCTCTGTTTGTTCAAACCACATCCAGCTCTTCATTAAAGTGCCGAAGACTCATTGTTTGTTCTATGAAAAAGAACAAAATACAATATAGTTGCTGCAGGCAGGGTCAGTATTTTTTTTTTTACTTTTATTTGTTTTTCACATTAACCTCATTGCATCAGTTCTTAGCTAGAAAAGAATTAAATCTGTGCCAAATATGTCTTGGCTGATTGCCTACATAATGTAAGTGAAACATTGTGTATATTCAACTTTTATGCCACGATGGCAGAAAGCCATCAACGTTCCACCAGTGGTTAGATTGACTATATAGAACGCCATTACGTTTGTCTCAGTAGTCATGAAGATAAGTATTATTTCTTTGCAGGTTGCGTTTACCAAATCACCACTCACTGTGCTCAAATCTGCATGTGAAATTTATATTCTTGAAGCAGCTCATGTCACAACCCCAGCAAATATTGAGATAAATATATTGAGAAAGATCGAACATGGGTGCAGTAAATGTCTGACATGTAGTCACATAAACTGATTTATTTATTGTTAGTGATAAGTAGATGCCCACTGAACTTATTTATGCTGCAGAATTCTGCTATCTATAGTAAAAGTGTAGTGGTGAACACATGTTAATACACAGTGCCTACCAACCAAACAGTGATTTACTGAAAAGTCATCTGAAACTTGATACATCTGAATCTGAATTTTACAGATATTACCTTTGATACTACCAATCCAACAATATCATGCTAGTACAATGCTTCACTACATTATGTGTTTAATGTACACTGCACAACACCACCAGTATCAGCATCAACTGATTTAGGGTTAGGGTCGGAGTTAGGGGTTTCATTTAGGATTAGGGACTTTATCTCGACTTACAGCATTTCAACCTGTTTCATGACAACAAGGGAAACACCTCATTATTTCTCTCCAATTGTCCTTCAGGCACCAGTTACTGCTTATACTGTTGATGTTACACAATGGGCATTAAAAAACATAGGGTAGTGTCCTACGTTGTATACCGTGATGGCTTCAGAAAAACGTATGAGACTGGGCTGATATAATCACACACATGTAACTTTTTATATGTTTGGCATTATTTAAGTAGTCATCAATAACGTCCTGTTTCACTGGGAAATAAAAATGAGAAAACACAGAGCCCAAATCTCATAGTCATTCATCACCATGGGAAAGATTCATGAGCTTTTCAAGCCAGAAGTGTGTTGATTTGCACAAATCAGGGAATAAGTGTAAGAAAATAGCTGCTTGACTTAAAAGCCCATATCAACCTCAATCAATAAGGTGTTCAAAAAATGTAAAACTATCATGAATCAGCCTGGAAGAGGATGCCAGCAGATCCTATTTTGTCAGCAGTTACAGTGAGGCAGATGGTCAGAGAAATAAAAATATTCTCCAAGGACCACAGTTCCATAATTCCTGCTGCAAAGGTCATGGCAGTATTGCTGTCAAACAAGATATTATGAGTTTGAGGTGGTACCAGGAGATTTTAAATCTAAACTTGTTTCCTTTGCCAAAAATATATAACTTGGTAGTGGTCTTCCAGTAGGACGATAATTCAAAGCACACATGAAAATTCAGTCAAAATCCAGCCCATTACAGTCCCTTAATCCAGTTAGAATCTGTGAGTTGAGCTCAAGAACACACAAAAAAGACCCAGGAATCTCAGAATAATTCTGTATTGAGGAAAATCCTTCTAGGGTCTTATAAAAATTACAAGAGAAGACACAGTGGTGTTTTGTTGGCAAAAGGGGGATGCACAAAATCTTTCTTACCACACATGCATTTAAGGCGCTTTAGTAAAGCCTTCAAACTTTGTGCCAACTTTGGTCTGCATGCGATCACAACTCCCACTCATTCATGCCAAACCCAGCATTAATATCCCATTGTTCTATTTCATTATAGCATTTCATTACATTCCATGATGGCCACAATCCCATAATGCTCTCAGGGTGAGATTAAAGTCCTAAAGCCCACTCCCCAGCCTGATTAGAACACAGGCTCAGGTCCACCCGTCATAGTCACCTGGCCCACTGGTACATCTTTCTGTCACAGATATGAAGACAAAGGACTGTTTAGAGGAAGCTTTGTTATTGTTCCCCCTTTTTATTTCATTTTTTGCAGCTAAATTGTTTATTATTATTTCAAACATCCGTCACAGTGGGAAACACTGCAAATCACAGTAAAATGAAAAAATATTGTCCATACTGGGATAGTACTGCTGTGTGTTTCTTGTTATCTAGCAGATTATTTTTCAAAGAAAAGAATCAATAGGTTGAAAATAATAATAACAATGATATAGATCTCAGCACCAAATTGATTAGCACTCTGGATTACATTTGAGATGAAATATATAACCACAATGGTTCTTTCCTGAGATATTAGTGTAGGCTCCAGGCATAAACATGATTTTGTACAACCATCTCAATTTATTAATTTTGCAGAAGCTGATCAATACAGCCGGCCTTCAGCCAATTTATCTATAGCCGTGAATAGATCAGAGTCTTCACCATCTGAATGACTTAAACGTCAGAGTGACAATAAAAGTTAAATTAAAAGAATAATTTCTATCTTGCATCAAGAAAATGCTTTTCTTTTGTAGTTTAGACTGGATTTGAATTTGATGAAATCATAAATACTGCAAAGCTTCATTCAACTCGACCAGCTTGTCTACTGACTTGAGTTTATTTTTCAAGTTATTCTGTTAGAATTAGCAGCTTTTCTATTTTGGGATGTTCCCACACAAACCCATATAAATCTTTCAAATATGTTGGAAGTCAATATGTACACAATGCATTTTGTGAGAGAAATAGCCTGTTTCATTTGACTTTGCTAATTAGCTGGCATTATTTGTTGGAATCTGCAGTTAAAGCCATACTCCTTTGTTTTCTCTTGGCCATGTGTATAGAATTGATTCTCTGGGGTGCTTTTCTGTCTGCAATTTGTTTTTTCCTAACAAAGCGACTGCACGGCTGTGTTTGTTGTCCCCATTTTTTTTTTCCAAAGGCTTTTAATAATTTACCAGTTGCCAAATATGAAACAATGTCATAGAATGTTTCATTCCCACGTAGGGATGCTGATGTGATGGATGGAGGAGCCAAAGGCTGTGGAAGAAGAGCAGTATTATGATCAGCACAGGAACAATATCCAGGGCTATTAAAATATTTAACACACTGCTCTAAAAGTCCTTCCTTTCTTCTTGGGTTATGAAGCCATGAAATATATTGCAAGTATACGTTAGAGAAAGCTCTGAACAAGGATTCAGACCATCTGAAGACACACATGATAAATCTTAGGCAAAACTAAATCTTAAACAAGAAGAATCCCTGAGTAAATCACCAATGAAAAATGCAGTAGTAAATAATATATACCAGATATTTTACAAATAGATTTGTTTATTATGGAAATCATCTTCAGTAATAGGTATCTAAATGCAGTCAAAACAAAGCAAATAAATGCAAATATTTATTGGGCATAAATTATTAGAATGGTTTATTATTTTCCTTGATATATTTATTTGGTAGATTTTAAAAAGTAATAATAAATCAGAGCAGCAGTTAGTGGCGCCTGTACAAAGTGCCGCGGCAGCACTATCTCTCTCATTACAATATGGCCCGATTCTTTGTAAATGAGTTCGCTGTCAGCGTCTGCGTGGCTCTTTAAAAATGCATGGGATTAAGAGTGAACAGGGTGCAGTTATATCAATCACGCCCAACCGAGTGTGCTGGTGCAAGGGCAGGACAACTGACACTTGACAGTTTTCCATGCCAGTGCTGAATCACCTTTAAAAGCTTTTTCAACCTCATGCTTGCTCTCGCTGTTTTTCTTTGACACATTTTTACTATGGGTGATCTTTAGGATGTTTATAGCTTTAACACCTCTCTTTTCTTTAGCACAGCACTACAGAAATCTATTCACTGACACCTGCATGTTAGAGAGAGAATGAAAAAAAATATAGCAACATGTTCATGCTAACGCTGAGTCATGTCTGTTTGATGCGATCTGAAAATAAGGTCATGGTTTACAGGTGATGCGAAAGTTGCATTTCATTTAATAAACATGTAGCCAACCAACACTTGCAGAGGTTTGTGAATTTATAGCAACTGCAAATCAGTTACATAGTACTAGTGAGTGAACTTAGTTTATGTGACAGTCACATGACATATCACAGGGGATAGTGATTTATCACATCGATGTGTCAGCTGTTTGTTGGAAATACTGGGGCTTGGCTTTGTCATGGCCTGTCAGCGGATGCTACAGTCTGCCAATATTGGGGTTTGATTTTGGGGAACCTCAATTATGAAATGGTGACGTGTCTTGTTTCGATTACCTTGGCTTTGTTAGTGCCTAGAGTTTGTGTTTGTTTGTAGGTTGTGGGATTTGCATTTCACATGTATAAGTGGTTTGTGTTCTTGTTTGGTTGTCAGTCCACTCTCACTCTTTAGATTGTGTTCCGTTCAGTGTCATTTCTGTTATTGAGTTTTGGGTAAGAATAGAAATGGCCTCACTATGAAAATCTGCATCTGCGCCTTCTCTCTGAACGGGCACAGCCCATAGGTGACAGGCATCTAAAAAGTTTTTGGTTTTATTTTTAAAAACCAAAGGTATAAATGAATACATTTCAGCAGGCTTTTAAATTCAACAAAGCTGATGTACAACTGAATTTAAACCAGTAACAGATTTTAGTGTATAGCTGATTGTTATGTGATTGTTATGTGCTAACCGATAGTGTGGACTGAAAGACTATAGAATGACAGGTATACAGTCATTAATGTACCTAAGACAATTCAGTAAAATAATGATGTTTTAAATTTTACAGATTTTCTGATTTTAAATATCCCCATAATGTATACATGTTCTGCAGTGTAGCATGTGCAGCATAGTATAGAGTTTATTAGGAAGTGAAATTTGGAGAAATGACATCAGGCAGTTGTGAGGTGTTGATGTGCAGTTTAGAGGATTATTTTTTTTAATCAACTGACAAATAATAGTGTTCTGGATCACTCACTACAGTCACACAGAGACATACAGTTCTGACCAAAAATACACATATAGCATGTCATGGTTATGGAGAATAAAAATAGTATTTTACCAACAAAGGGTTCTGAGTCTAGAATGTGATTTATTTACAAAATGTGAGCTTTGGCTTCCAAATAGTTACACTCTGTATGTGGCCTCACAATATACAATTTACAATTTATTGTTTCCAGCACAACATATAGAAGTTTTCAGAAAACTGAAGGTGTGTCAGAGAGTTAATAAGTACATTCCAGAAAGCAAATATCTAGTAAATGAGCAACAAAGTAAAAGAGCAGAAAATAGAACTTCATGTCATTTCGCCAACATTCCTACCAATAAATATGCCCAAATAAGAGTCCCATCCCAACTAATAATAGTTAGTTTGGGGCTGAGTTTCAAACCTGCATGGTCAAACACCAAATGTACACCAAATACAAAGCCCTAAAGAGATCCATGTTAATAGCTTCAGTGGCATGTAACAGGCCTTAAAGAATCAAAGAAACTCACATTTACATACATGCACTATACACATTCAAAATCATATACACCACAGTGTATGAAGATTTATTAACGATTAATTATTCAATAGTCAACATAATGCAAAGCTCAAGCTGATAGTGCTGCAGCGCCAGTCAAAATGTTCTATGAGTTATTAGTTATTGCTGAAGTAGAGATGCTGTGGAGGAATGATTACAAAGAGGGAAAGGAGATAGCTGTACACGACTGTACATTAATCATTCCATGGGAGGCCCTGAATCCGCACGATAAGAGAAGAAAAGTGTGTGCTCTTCACCTAGCCTCCAATAATTAATATCATGAATAAGTTGAAATGATATTATAGCTCTACCAGGGAAAACAAGTTTGATAAGTTTTGTTAATGATTTGAAAAATATCCATCAATCATAAATTTGAAAAAGGGGTAAAAAATCTTAATGGCAAATTAAGCACCTAATGTTATTTTGATGTATGCTAGCAGTATTATAGTTGAGGTTGCTGTAAATGTAGCCATACGTTTCTGAAAACAGTTCTTTTTCTTTGTCATTTATTTCAGTTGTAAATACATTAAGCTTGTATAAATAATCAGGACTGTCTTACTTGAACAATTCCAAACGCTTTTGTACAGTTTCTTCAAAAGTTATTCTATAACAGATCATAACACATGTTTTTATTAAACTACATATGGAATATAATTTCAAAGT
>JBBKCR010000006.1:12901886-12914399 GCA_037577295.1 Ladigesia roloffi | reverse complement strand
GTTTCTTCAAAAGTTATTCTATAACAGATCATAACACATGTTTTTATTAAACTACATATGGAATATAATTTCAAAGTAAAAGTAATCACTGTAAAAATCTTTGTTCAAATCCTTTGTTGGGTTTTTAAGAGTTTTCTATTATTCTGAGGGAAGTAGAATTTTTTTGGGAAAGTATACTTTCATAATTTTTTAATTAATGCTTACAATAAATTGTATAATTTACTATAAATTTCATGTAACATTACCTTCATGAGGCAAAACATATAACAGTCATTACATTTTGATTAGTTAATCAGGATCTAGACAAGCCGATAACTGGTAAATGTCATTTGAACACCATTTGATATAAGTGATTGTATTTGATATTAGTGATTGATTTTGTGTGTCAAAATAAAAATATAAAAAATATAGAGCTGGCATTTAAATGAACCCTAAACATCAAATAATATTATACATAATCCACAATTCCATGTGTAGTCCCACATGCAATGCAAAAATGTTTCTTCAGCAGAGCTATTGACAATCAACAAAATTTCCCCAAAACTTTTGAGTTACTACAATAATACATTTTTTCTCCTATCCTGTATTTAAATATATTATTATTATTATTATTATTATTATAAACTATATTAATAATAAAAATAATCATTACTGAAGCAAGCAGAGTTTGGTGATCACTTTACTGTACTCGTCTTGGTCTAGATGGCACCAGGCTCAGTGTTTCTCTTCAGGAGGGTCCATTTTGGATGTTCTGTTAGAGATCCTCTGGTCCAGAAAAGGCCTGTTGTGTAACGCAATTGTCTCCATCTTCTTTGGGCGTACAAATCTCCATCATCTATTGGGCTTTGTGATTGGACATTTGCTCATAATCGCTTCACATATTACTGTTTTAAGTGCCTTGTCACGTTTGTTGTTTTACAAATAGTTGAAGAATTTTACTCCCATGCTACTCATTTACCTCTCTCAAATACCCTGATGAGATGCCACCGGAGTGTTGAAAATACACTTCATCCCTGTTTTTAGCATTGCTTGATGTATTTGTGACTTATCCATTATTAGAATTGCCTCACACAGCTCTCTTTTGTGGCCATAAAATTGATGCCATTGTCTGATCTAATTACTGAAATCATCCCGTTTCTTCAGATGAACCAATGTAGGGCATTGACATGAGTCTGTTTCAAAGGAGTGAGCCACTTCCATATGAACATTTCTAGTTGTCAGACATATGGCTGGTAAGTTAACAGGCGAAAGAAACCCCTTTAAGTCATATTTTAAGATTCCCACTGTCTTGTCATAGCTTTCTCTTCCACATATCTGTGAAACTCAGAGATGTCAGATTTATTGCATCAGTGCCTACCTTGGGCTTTCTCCATAGTTTATTTCCAGGTGTTTGATGGTTGTGAGACTGTCAGTTTCTGGACTGGATATCAGGACAGCCCTACTGCTACTGATTCATTTTGCCAAACAGAGGTCTCCTCAAATCATTGGACGGTCTGATTACTTAGTCTTCTGACGGCATGGACTTTAGAATAAGAGTCATAAAACTTAATTGATCCCAGAGAAGAGGAATTTCTCATTCTATTTCACACACAAACACAACAATGAGACCAATATAAGTAAAATAAAAGTCTAAAGTAAAACTCACAAAATATTTAGTCCTAATTATATTATGCTATGTGCAAAAATGCTGTAATCAGTAAGACAACTGGATATACTATAGATAATATACATGGTATATCAGAGTGGTAGTAGCCTAGTAGGTAAAACACATGCATGTGAACCCAGTGTCACATTACAATCAAAACCAGCTTAATATTTGTGCCTAGTTGGGTGGTACAGAGCATGTGTGTGTACCACACTCTTGCATTATCATGGTTTACCTGCTTTTCAGAACTCTCATTGCAAAAGTTTTTAAAATAATGCATTCCATAAAACAAGTAATCTTCATGTAGTGCTTAATATTCTTTTAGTTTCTTCCTGAGGTTTACAGCTTGCAGTATTGCTATGCCAAAAGTTTAACTCAAAATGCTAAAGTAGTGGAGTAAGTGGAGTAACTTTGCTGACTTTATAACCAATCTCATGAACTGCCAGTCTTCTTGTGGCATTTCTCTCCTTTCTTCATATTTTCTTTCAGGAAACTCCACATTGCACTGTCCAATGTATACCAGTTCAATTTCTACAATAGATACCAGATCTCCTGTTCATCTTTTTTGCTCTGAGCTTATCTCTCTTTTAGGTCTGTTTATCATCAAATACACTGCTGTTCTAAGAGCATATTGGCTATCATACATTTATTACTGATGCTGTGTAAGTGTTAGTGACAATTAACAGACCAGCTTCAGTATCCACGTAGAGTAGGGTCACCTTTCTTATGAAAAACCCCTCGCTGTCAAGGAATATTTGCTTCTCAAACAGGAATTCTGGGCAGAATATATTCTGGAGGCATGTCAATTTTTTCACAAGTCCAAACACTTTTAAATCTGCTAATATGTAACTACAGGCTTCTCCTGACTCAGTACAAAGACAAATCTCTTGTCTTTTTACCCTTCAGATTTAGCTGTCTCATCTCAACTTCCATGCAAAATTAGTATGAAGGTCCTGAATTAATAAAAGCAAACCTTTTGAGTTTTAATAGATTGCTTTGGATTTTACTTTCACAGGTACGTCATTGAGAACACACTGTCTTCTCCCAAACCTTGTATATCCATATTTTTGGTACATGGCAGAATGTACTAGGCATTTACTGAGTATTTCTGGAGAGTTCATTTGGACATTTCTTTGATTTATATTCATTGCAACAAAAGCACCTTATCATCTTCAACATTCTTTGGACTATGGTCTTCCTCTTTCTATACATGCAGAAGTTTTAGGTGTCTCTGTTGGCATTTTTCACAAGTCAGCCTTTTTCTGTACTCTTTGCTTCCATGACCATGGGTAAGGCAGCCAAGGCAGAAGTCTTTTGTCTTCAAGAAGTCAATTCTGTCTTTAACGGTTGTTCTATGATTTGTCAGCAGTAATCCAAGGACTGAGTCTTCTGGTAAAACAAACATGTCTTCTGGAATGCATCCAATTGTGTAACATTGTTACTCTTCCTTTGAGCTGTCTTCATTTGTTCATTTGCAGGAACAACAGTTGTGACAAAATAGCTTCCTTTTTACCCAAGTGGCTTGACAGGTTTAGAGCTGACAGCTCTTCCCTTCTCCCTTCTGCACTGATGCTTAGGGCTTGAATGTTGCCAAACAAAGTATCCATCATGATATTGGCTTGGTGTTCAATGTAATCCACTAGTTCAGCTAAATTTGCTCTGCTTCTTCTATGCTGTTGTATGCCCTCTCCATCTGTCATGCATCGTGAATGGGAGCTTGGAAAGCAGGGTTTGCATGTTTTATTACTTTACCCATTTCCTCCAGTTACTGAACATTCCTTATAGTGATTCATTGTGTCAGTGTCTATCTGGCCTCTCTGTCAACTCTCATATGTTCAAAGCTCTTCACCAGCACTCCAGGTTCTTTATTTGTGTATTACATGTTTTAACACACTGGTGAAGTTGCCCAAGCATCTCTGTGATATCATTCTTTTGCTGCATGATATTTAATAATCTCTTCGTCTTGTACATTTTTAGATACATTTTTACTTATTCTCATAAACTGTTCCCTCTCCAGGTGAATGGTCCTTCTTATGGGCACTACAGCCATTTCCATGGTGTGTTTTTATGACAACAGCTTTTATCAGACTTGATGGATGCCTGTAACTGCACCTTACCTCTACTAACAACACCTTAAGCCTTGCATTAGCCTGAGCAATAGCCATCTCAACCTCTAATGGATTTTTCTTAGCCTTTAGCTCTTCAATTGTGCTTTTTCTACCAGAACATCTTTTCTTTAATTTAGATCCTCTCTTTTATTTTCAACTCATATTTGAAATGCAGCCCATTTCTTTCGTGCACACATATTTGTTTTGCGAGACACCTGACACTCATGCCTCATACACTCAGCCATCCTCATTTTACTGTTTACTGAAAACTTGAAAACAGTGTCTTGTGGACCCAGGTGACTGTACCTTCTCTTTTGCATCAGTGAGCCTCTCCTCAGTCTCGCACATAAATGCTGTAAACAGATCCACTTTGGGTTCAAAACAAAACTAATCATTTTCTTATTTTTTCCAACTTCATTTAACAGAATTCCAAAATATTCAGGTAATGTCTGAATTGTCTTACATAACTGAGGAATGACAGTTTTCTCTTTAAATTTATTTTGTGACATCAGATGTTCTATTTCCTTTCTCACAATCATTCTCTGATTTAGATTTGCTTTGTAAACCCTATTTAACCTTGATAAGAAACGATTACATTGTTTGTCACATGCACAGTCACACAACTACAACACACAGTAAAATGAATTCTCTGTATGTAACCCATTCGACAAGTGAAGCAGGGGGCTGCCGCCAGTGAGGCGCCGGGGGAGCAGTGTGAGGGGACAGTACCTTGCTTAACGGTACCTCAGCGGTGACGCTAGCAGTTGGGATTTGCACCTCAAACCTCGGATTGCAGGGCTAACATCCTAACTTGCTATATGTCTTGCCATAACTGCATTTTTGGTCTTGCATTAGTGGCATCAACTCAAACAAGAATTATCACCAAATAGTCTTCAAATATGCTGCAAAAGCATGTCTTACAGACACATGGTAAAACTGTCTGTTGTCCAACTTCTTTAGCCTGAATAGAAAGTGTGCAGTGGCTGCTATATTCTTAGAAATTCTTGAAATATTGAAAAATGTGTAATTATTCTTGAAAAATGGAAATGAACACAAAGCACTAAATAATATTATGACTCATATAGTGAAATACCTATTAATAGTCAAAGAAATGATGTAATGATGGAGAAAAAAATTGCTTGAGATTTTAATTAAAATTTAATTAAAGTATATGATATAGATTATGTTAATTATGTTAATAATATATAATATTATGTATATTATGAGAATCTGCCTGAATGCAAAACAGCCAGAGAGATACACTTGTCCTGTATGACTGCAGACTTGAATATTCAGACATATGCACTGTAAGAGTAAGCAGTAAATGCCTTAATAATTGTTATTATTATATTATATAAATATTACTATAAAAAATTATTTATTTGGCAAACTGAAAGTAAATAAAATAGGCATGAATATTTAGTGCAAAACACATATATATCAAAATAGACTGTCAAAACAGTGTGTTAATTTCTATTCATTATTCATTGGAAAAATAATTCAGTCAGTGCTTGGAGAATTCATTAAACGCCCTGTAAATATTTGAACAGTTTTTTCCAATAGGAAATAAAATTGAATGTGTATCATTTGTTTGTCCTATGAGTGGATTTAAGAAGGTGTTTAATGATTAAACTCTCCTCAATTAAGGATGCTTTTAAAACAACGCAAGATGGTCAGTTGTCCATTTAAATATTGTCACTACCAGACGAATGTTTACTACAATTTTTCAGTGCCCTCAAAAATAAAAACCATCCAGGCGTTGATATCTCAGAGTTTAAAAACAAGATTGTCTTGAATGAAACTGACAGCCCCTTAATGCAGAGTCAGGTTCAATCTGATGAGCTTGGTGCCTCTCAGAATTCTCCTGAGCTGGAGATTTCTAACTGTAATCCAGGTATGACGCTGATGAATTGCAAGCTTTGTTTTTGAAACAACTTGGAATCTTTATTCTTAAAATGCACAATGTTATTGTGTCATGTATCAGAGATGGCTATGTGAAACATAGTTGACTATTTGGTCACACTACCCTATGCTGATGATGAAGCTGGTCTGATTTTCTTTCTGTTTCACCAGAGCCATGATGAGTCAATCATCATGGCTCTACAAAAGCATTATCAGTTTATCAGGGATGTCCTTCTCAATCCATTAAAAGAAGCTATTCAATTTAGTGTCAGTGTTACTGTGGAAGGTTCAGAGCGAAGCCAATCTGATAAAAATATATATGAGGAGAAGCTAAACTTTGGTAATTCAAAGTTAAATTTTCTATAGGTTTCAGAAGACATATTGCAGGGTGCTTCAAACAATGTTTAAAAATACCGATCATCTTAATGAAATCTAAAGTCCAAACCTTCAGGACATGGCACATACATGTCTCATGAAGATGGAGCATTTCAAAGAAACTGAGTTATTTTCGGAAGCAGAAGAGCTGATATGGTCACAGACTCTGAATGTGGATGACCTCAAACTAGCAAATCCTTTAGGCACAGCTAGAACGATCCACAATCTGTGTGTAGTGTGCTGGTTGCCTGCCAGTGGACCAAGTACCATAAATTCCGGAATTTAAGCTGCTACTTTTTGACCAAAAAATGAACCCTGTGGCTAATAATCAGGTGCAGCTAATGTATGCTTTTTAAAATTTTGCCAAAAACATTTTTCCTCATAACAAGACACGGCAGCAGACACGGATTTGCGGACAGACCTTTGGGGAGGCGCCCATTTTATAGGCTTGTTTTGGGTTGATAGTGTAGCGACCCTTCACTAATGTTTAGTATTTTGTTTAAACATGTTAGAGATTAAATGAGCAGCTTGGGGACGGAGTGTGCGTGTGACGGAATGAGAGTGTGTGTGCGTGGCATGAGTGGGGAGCGAGAGGGGAACGATGGAATAGCATAAGAGTTGGGCACTGTTCTTGTTTTGTTTTGGATGCGGCTTGGCTACTGCAAAGAGTAATAATTTTGGGCAATAATAAACACATGTTTATAACATCATTGTGTCCAGGGGCAGCGCCAGGGGGGAAAGGTTAGAACAATTCTAGGGGCCCAGCACTGACATGGGGCCCTGTTAGGGGCTAGTGATCTTAATAAAGGGGGTGGGGGCAAAATTCTAAACTTTCATGGTACCCAAGATTTCTGGCGGCACCCCTGACTGTGTTCTCCTTGCAATCATTGGGGTGATGCATTGGGGTCAAACTCCCGGAACAATCCTCAGGGTGAGCCCGAGTGTGTCCGCAGGTGGGCACGGCCCCCTAAGCTGCGCCCATGAAGAAGATAAGGACGATGAAGATGTCGATTAATTACATTTTTCTGGTATGCGCCAATATATATACCGTGTATATTTTTGCCGGTTCAGTAAAAAAGCATAAGCAACATGATTTGTGTGTTAACGAAATGTACGTGAGACACATGCGTCTTATAATCTGGTGCGGCTTGTAGAAGCACAAAAATGATTTTTCTTTCTAAAATTAGAGCATGCGGTTTTTATTCAGGTGCATTCTATAGTCCGGAATTAGGGTAGATATAGGTTCAGCTTACATTATATACATCCAGCTCTGCGAAGTACAGAACCTGTAAAAGTGTTTTTGAGAGTCTTACTTACTCTTGAGCAGGATGATACTTTCTTTGTCAGTGTACAAAGGGCATTGTGTTGCGTGGCAGCTGACAAATCGGTTGCTCACAGTCTTACAGGCTTTGTGCCGTCTTCCCAAGGACACTAAATCTGTAGATTTTGCTAATGGACTGCATACCAAATGCAGACTAGTAACATTTCTGAAGATGTCTCTCATGATGTGCAAAATGTTATGTAAATAGTAAATGTAACACCTTTCAATGTTCTGAGTGAGTGTTCTCTCAATAAGGCATTGTGGCATTTTAACCCATTAATAATTTCCCACCTGTTTGAGGATATTGTACCTGGTGAGATTGCATTGTGCATTCGTGTTTTATGTATTTCACACTTGGACAACTAAGCACAGACAAGAATTTAGATAAGCTACAATTAATGCCCAAAATTTTGATAGAAATGGGCATAAAAAGCATTGATAAAATTGGGAATGAAAAATCCACTTTCAGGTAGCAGTTTAGGTTGGAAATCTCTAATGGAAGAATTTGAAGGTGACCCTAAAAACGTGCAGCTGGTGTCTTTGTCTTTAGGTTGTGACCCAAGCATCATTATCTTGAGCACTATCCAGAGCTGCCTGAGTGTTTTGGGCCTCTGGTTCACATTTGAACCATGAGGTTGGAGGGAAAACGATTTTTTTATTTTTTCAAAAAGATGATAGAGAACACTGTTTCAAAAATCTTGCTATCAAGCATCGGTAGATGATTGTGTCTCACCTTTGCATTATTACTTTTTCAGACTCTGGACACAAGCCTCAAGTGTTGCCTCTGTCCAATTTGCTACTTTGCCTCAAGTAGCAAAAGACATACCAAGGCATATGGCTGGAGCATATACAGTACAGCGAAGGTCTCTAGAATGACAAATTGGAGTATGTAAATGGAATGTGTGTGTCTGCTGGCAAAATAGGAAGACTTAAAACATTCTGTAGAACTGAATATGTACAACATGATGACCATTTGTGTTTCATATATGGTCAGTGGCCACCTAAGGTCACTTATTGTAAAAATACATGGACTTGTGGAACACTTATTTTGAAATATATTGTCTGTGTCATATAACTAAGTTCACATCTTTAGTTACAGCTGTCTTGTGTTTAGGTCCAAATGATTGTGCTTGTTGATTTATTTAGGTCAAAATCATTTGTTTATTTAAGTTGCCTTTGTTCATGTGCTTGTGTCGGTCCACCATTTCCTGCATCTGTCTTTAATGTCTTGAGATTACAACTGTCATTTCTACCTGTCTTCTGTTCCTTGGTCTCCAGTAGTTTTGTTTGATTTGTCTTTTGAACCAATCTTTGTGTTCCTTTTTTTGTAAATATAGTCACAAGTAAAATGGAACCCTGTATCAGCACCTCAGCAGTATGTGCCATGCTACCAGAGGGGCCAAAACAATCAATCTTTGTCATGGTAATGGTAATAAAAATCTTCATTTTTGAAGATAATGTTGTCCGTCTCAGCAAAAGAATGGCTCAGAAGATGGTGAATATGTGGGATGATATTTTAGTTGAAACTCAAGAGGGCTGCTTTGACAGTGCAGATTGGGAGGTGTTAATTCAATATCACTTTCTATGAGGAAATGACTGTCCCCACAAAAACTGTTGAAGTTTTCTCTAATAATAAGCCTTGGGTCACATAAGTCTTGAAATCAAGCTTGAGTAAAAAAATAAGATTCAAGAAATGAAACTGAGTCTAAATAAAGCTGGTGAGACAATAAAACACTGGATGAGCTCCCCAATAACAACACAGCATCATCCAAAGCTGGGACAAAAGACTGGGTATTATGGCAGTGAACCAATTCTTCTGTAGGGTTTGACCTGTCTGATTCTCACAGCAGATTGTTGTGCCAAACTTACCTCAAAGTCACCTATCAAAGCAAACCATGTAACTGTAGGAAAAGAAGAGGTTGAACTCATGCTGAAGAAGAGCTATGCTTGTTTGCTGCAGTCAGCCAGCCATTATATTCTGTGATCTTTTCAACTGCTCTCTGTCAGAACATTCATGTACATAGCACTTTGGAAATCTTCAATCATCTGTTTACTAGCTAAAAAGAGCAACCCCACCTGTGAACATGATAACCTCCCTGTGGCACTAACATTTCTGGCTGTCAAAGCTTCAGCAGCAGGTCAGCAGGCATACTGACCCCTATCAAATTGCATAAAAACAGCATAGAGATATGGATAATACTGTACAAATGTTGCTGGTAGGAGCCAATACTCATCTTAAGAAGTCCACATCATTTGTTAAACTGGTGTTTATGGACTTCTCAAGAGCCTTTAATATTGTGCAAACCCACACAATGGAACAAAAATGGTCCAGATGGATGTTAACCCACATCTGATCCTCTGGGTCCTCTCATTCCTGACAGACACGCATCAGAGGGTCTGAGTCAATGCCAGTCTCAGTTCATCTAAGGCAACCTTGACAAGAGTCCCGCAAGGTGAAATATTCTGATAAAATTGTGATCTTGGATATCACCAGCTCACAGGAGCAGTTGCAGGCTGAGATTAACATTTTTGCAGCTTGGTGCAGACAAAATGTCCTAATATTAACCTCACCAAGACAAGGGACCTGGTTACTGATTTCCACAAAGTACCTCCCAGTATTCCCACTCAGTCAGTTAATAGTCAGTCAACTGACAGGGTTGATTTTATTCAGATACCTTGAGACAATCACCAATCATAGACTCACCTTTCGACCAAGCATTGAAAACATTTTCTTTATGTGTCGGGAGCGCATTTTCTTCCTGAAGAAACTCGACAGTCTTCAGGTACACCAATCAGTCTTGACAACATGCTGCAAATGTTTAATTGATTCTGTAATTACTTTCAATACCGGCCTCGTTGGTTCACTATCCAATGTCCATTGCAACCCATTAAACAAAACATAATTGGATATACTGCTATTAAACAACTTTGTTTCCTTTCTCAGCAGGATCTGAGGTTTGGTACACTGACAATTCCAGCTCTCAGAAACACATGACACAGTAAGTCTCCCAACATACACTACAAGTGGACATTTTCTGGTAACACAGTAAAAATCTATTTTGATCAAAATCTTGGAGGATTCAAATGTATTCAGAACTCAAATCCATGTTCACACTGCTACAGACATTATACGAAAGATGACTTTAACATAAAGTCTTTTTGAAATATATATGATCTGAGAGTGATGCATCTGTAGCTTCAGAGGTGTCAGTAATAATGCCCCATGCCATAACTCCACACAGGGCTGGGGAACTGCCTCATGTATTTCCAGTACCAACTTTTTTTCCTATGAGGTAGAATTTATACTTGATGATGGAAATGCTACAAAAGAAAGAACAAGGAAGATGCTGAAGTTTACTTGTGGACAAAAACTTCTTGCAACCCTTGCAGGCATAACACTTAGCAAATTATACCCCAGTGATATGGAGGCTTCAGTGGCACAAATGCACTTGTCAGTGAGCAACCTTTTTAAGAAAAGCCAAGATCTCAGGCAGGGTGGAAAAATAGTCTGAAGTTTAGAATACCACAATAAGTTGAGTTGGGATGGATTTCATGGGCTAGCTTTAAATTTGGGGTAAAGGAGCAACACAGATAAGCGTAACCATTCACATTATCATGAACAGATTCAAATGTGAAGTTCCTTCCTAATTTCCCAAGGGGTGAATGCTGCAAGGTTTGAATCATTGAGATTGCAAATTAAGGTAAAACATCTTGTCCTGATTACAAAACTTTGCCCTGTGATAAAAACTGTATGTTATTCAAAATATGTCCTGGAGGAGTACATGGTGCTGGCAACTGGCTTTAGCAGAAAGTGCATCGATGTTGATCTACAATACTGTCTCCAAGACCATCAACACACGCCCCAACCAGAAGCTGTGGATGACGGCAAATGTGTTCATGCTGCTTAGATCTCCAGACACTGCCTTTAGATCAGGTGACAAGGTTGCCCTGAAATCAGCAAGGGCCAACATGTCCCAGGGAATCAGAGCAGCCAATTCCAAAACACTGTGGGCAAGCATTCAGCCCTTCACCAACCACAGGGCATTTCAACCTGCCTGCGATGGTGTGGTCTTGTGGTCTCTCTTCCAGATCCCCCGACCCAGCACCCCATACATCCATGGCAATAATAGATTTGTATATGAATATTAGAGAAATACACTGCCAATCCCCAAAAATATATAACGCACTCTAATATTTCATTGAATCACATTAAGCTTTAATTACGGTGCATGTTCGCTGTGTCACAAGATTTATTTCCAACCAGAGCAGAATTAATTTTTCACCAACTAGTGATGTTGGGAGAGTTGGAGTGCTGTCCAAGTCTTCTAAAGCACATCCCAAAGATTCATAAAAGGGTTAAGGTCTGGTCTCTGTGGTGAAATTGTTGCCTCATGTTTCTTGATGCTTCATGAACTACTCTTTCACAATCTGAGCCCAAGGTTTCCTGACATTGTCTTCTTATAATATGTCCATGTCATCAGGGAAGAACTGATTGAATAACCTGGTCATTCAGTGTATTCATTTAGCCAGCTGACCTCATTCTTTTTGGCAGAGAACATTGCTAAACCTAGACCTGGCCAAGGGCAGAAACCTAGACCTGGCCAAGGGCAATAAGATTATAACACAGCCCCCACAGTTTTGTACCATAGGCCCTCTCTTCTTACCCTTGTGAACACATCACTCTGGAACAGGACGCATCTGGACTCATCAGTATATATGACCTTAGCCTTACTGATAAGGGGCTTTTTAAAGGTTGCACAGCTGTTAGTCTTATTTTCAATAGAAGTTCAACATAGTTGTGAGTTTTACTGTTGTTTTTTTACAATTTGATTTCACCATACTTTTAAGTGTTCACTGATCATGATCACTCAATATTTTTCTTGTTTGAAGATGATGGTTTCCCACTATACTTCCAGTTCTTAATAATGCATTGGACAGTTCTTCACCCATTTTTGTAGTTTCAAAACCTCCATAGATGTTTTCTTTGCTTGAGGCATGCCAGTAAATGTAACCTTCTGAACGGATTGACACCTTTTTCATGACCAAAGGATGTGTCTTCCGACATGGTTGTTTAAGAAATGAGTAGCTACTCACTGGATCAGTTAGGGTTAAATAACTTGTTGCCAGCTGAACGTTAACATCCATGCAACAATTATAAACAT
>JBBKCR010000006.1:12860497-12871700 GCA_037577295.1 Ladigesia roloffi | reverse complement strand
TTTAAGTGGGAGAACTTGCACAATCGGTGGCTGACTAAATACTTTTTTGCCCCACTGTATATATATATATATATATAATCCATCAATCCATCCATTATCTACCCCATTGTCCTGATATCTTATTAAGTAAGGTTGTATAAAATGTAAGGATGAGTATAAAAATACAATTTTGAACCAAGTTGGCCCACACCTATAATTATATCTGGGCTGATTGTGCTGAAGTGTTAAATAATGACTTTTGAGTTTCTTAGCCACTTTGTGAGATATTCTGAGACATATTTTTCATGGACCTTAGGTGTTCATCAATGTGTGACAGCTTCAGAGGCTAAATATATCTACAAATGCCCCAGAGTCTTTCACCGTGCTTTTGTTGAAAGCCAACAGAGAGCAAATACAAAAATGTGTGTTTAAAAGGAACTCATGCTTTGTTTTCCAGTTAAAATTTGACTTTAGAAAACATTCAATCTTAATCCCCATTTAAGAGCATGTTCTCTGGCACCCGTAATGCTAAATGCAATACTGTGTATCTCAACGCTTCATTAAAAAGACTCATTTAAATTGAATTTTCTGCCGCTTCAGTGTTTAGAAGCTAGAAAATCCATTTTGTGTTCCAAGGCTTCACTGAATTCTGCATTCCCCTGGACTTTGACAAAGACACAGGTAATGCTTGAACGAACTGGCTTTTAGTTGGTGATCCGGTCAGATGTAAAGTGAACGCTCCCTTGCCAGTCTCCGGCATCTGTGAATCCCTGTGACAGTCTGTTTGAAGTCCTCCCCCACAAAAATCAACAATAAGGATTAGTGAGCTATGTGCCTTCCAAAAAGACATAAATCATTTGAGTGGAGAAGAAGACATGGCGCAGCAGCCAAATGATTTCTTAAAGCCGGAGTGTGAGGCAGAATAAGACTATAAGGCCTGTGAAAAAGAAAGCCACATTGTGAGGGCTTAGTGATAGTCACCTTAGGTTGGTAGCTTCCATTATCAAAAATAAAAAAAAGAAAGAAAGCTGCTTTACTGAGCAGCGCTTACATTCATCGTGTTGTTAAGAGGCACATAGCTTACTGCCTATTCAGAAAATCTTCATTTTCTCCAGAACATTTTGTTGGAATGCAGATTTTTTTGGAGGAGGAGGAGGAGGCATGTTTCCTGGGCTGGATTGATTGATCGCCTCAAGTAAGTCTTATAACAATGCTTGCCTATGCTGCCTAACCAAGGCCGGGGTGTGGTTCTGCTTTCGGCAGCTCGCTGAGAGAAGCAGAGTGTGACGAGGAGAACAACAACCCATCTGCTACACTGCATCATACTTTCAGTGCACATTCTAAAGCCAGATGAAATGAGAGTGAGATTAGTGTGCCAGATCTGTTCTTGTTATCATTTTATGTCTAACTTTGTTTACACAAACTAGCTAAACTAGTTCATGAGAATAGTGTGTTGGGACAGCAACAAAACACCACAGCCTGAGTGTCTTCAAAGAGTTTTATTCTATGTATACTTTCTTTAGAAGCTTAATGGGCCCTTGAAATTTTGTTATCTATTTTGAGGAAGGAACAAACCAATTAAGATGTTAGTCTAAGAAACTGGACCAAAACCTCTACTCAGTTTGTATTTGGACTTCTATGCCTGTTCTCATGACTTAGGATGTTTATTTTGGTGTCGTAGGGCTGAAAGTTCTACTAAATGCTGAAACTCTGTGTGAGGGTCATTGGAAATATCAAATTTAGCCACACATCCATATCCATACCAAGTTCTGGACACTAGTCAGACTATGAAAATATAATTCTTTACTCTATTTAATTATTTACTCTTGATCATATAGTCCAGTGCAGGTGTTACATAAACAAACCAAAGACCAATTGTATTAATTTTTTAAATAAAACACATCTCTTTATACATTCTTTTGGTCATTCTGCCCACCTCTGTGCACTGGTCATATCCTAAAATATTCTCCAGTGCTGAACATTTAAGAAATGATACCATTTCTAGAGCTGTATTATAGACCTTTTAATCTTTCCTACCCTCAATCACATATCAGTGAGAGCACCCTGGCTGCAGGAATGCCTTACTCAAGCTGTAATTAAATCTCTTGGAATCTATTTCACTTGGAATGACCTGAATTTATTGTCGGGCATCACATTTGCTGGTACACTGATTCACATGGATGGCAAAGCCCATGGGAGCAGACAGAAGCAATTGAACAGGAGAGGGCCGGAGTCTGCATGTTGAGTCTGAGAAACACCTTTGGGAAATTTCAGGCAAAGGAGCTGCAAACCATCCTCTCCGTTTCAATAATCATTTGTCTCAGACACTTTTAAATGTAAATACAGTTTAGAGCAGTGGGTAGAAAAGGGATAATCTTTATAAAGAAAACATTTCTCTTTAGAGATTTCTTTTCCTTTGTGATCACTTGAAATGAATGCCACTGTTTATTTTACCACCCTGATAATTAGAGGCACGCAGATTGGAAAAGCACTCTTCTAAGGCTGTGTTTAGACAGCAGGGTGAACAGCTGAAATCAGATTGTTTCCTTTTATTTATCCGGTCAAAGACAGTGGATCAGGGACACTCCAACATATTGCAGAAATAAAAGCATTAATATGAATGTGGAGCTATTAACTGTCAAGATAGTAAATTCAAAAGCTCTGTTGCTGCAGTTCAAACCATATTTTCAGTGCCTTATTATTCATCACTGAAGGGAGGACCTGCAATGGACTATATATAAGCTGTATTGCATATCCCTGATAAGATTGAGGGCAGCCCTTAGCTAAGGGCAGTGTTCTCAGTGGATTCCACAAAAAATCTTTTGATCATTTCAAGTAGGATTTCCTTTGGTTGGTATTTCAAAGATTTGACTTTGGTCCATGTATAATTAAAATTATTTCTACATTGAATTCCTAAATTGTCTTCAGATATGGAGTGGAACAAGTGTGTTTTTGAGCTCTCTGCCTGTTGTTTAATGTTTTGTCTTGAGCAGCATGTCAGTTCATCCCATAACCGAATAATAATTGTGTTTAATCACTAACGACATATACCTTCTTTCCTTATATTAATCCTAATTATAAAAGATTGTTATTTTGTCAAGTTTCTTTGTAAAGGATTAGATCCATTGTATTATTCTGGGATAAATAATATTATTGACATAGGTCTTTGACATTGTCAGGGCAAAAACAAATATTTTTTAAAATATTGGCTATATATGTCACGTATGTTTCCTTAAACTTAAAAAGCAAATAAAGTGGACAACAGGTTAAAACCTTACTATGCAATTTGAATCTAAACATCCATATATGTTACTGAACTTACCTGTTTGTACTGTTTGTCATTTATCTGCAGACATTTAACAGAAGCTTATTCTGATCTCATGTGTTGCCAAAATCAAATAGATTTTAAATAAATGGCAAAATATATTTATTTTTAAAGATCATTAAAGCGGATGATCACAGTTATAGTCTATTTAGAAATTACACTTTTTCATGTTTGCTTTTTCATATACTTTAATAGATCAAACATATTGTGAATGGATGTTGTATTGCTGAAAAGTGAAACAATCTATATTTATTTATGTATGAATATATTTGGAAGATATTCTCTGAGGGTACTTCACATGAGAACTCTCAAAACACTTATTTCCAAAAAAATACCTCTAGGGTACATATCAAATATCCTTTTTTCTACCTTTTGTAATGAGACACTTCATTTTCGAGCTGTGGCCAAAGAAAAGCAACTCAAAGTCACTTTCAGAGCATGAAATCAGACCCTCGACATATAATCGATATCCTGCACACATACCTCAACCCACACATTCCACACTGTGTGCCAGAACAAATTGCCATTCAGAAGAACCCTCCTATATGAAAAGACATTGTGTTGGTATTGAGCAGAGCAGCCACCATAAGAACCAGACAGTCTTTTAACACCCAGCCACATACTTAAATTCCATATTTAAGTTCTTTTTCTTACTGAATTCCCCAAGAAATGGAAAGGCATTCTGTAATATTTTCATGTCTGGCCTCCATTTCCAGGAACACAAAGCAGGCACACTCACAGACTTCCATTGCTGAAGACTCTATTTATTTTACAAAACTGGCATGAGAGCCAGTCTCAGGACTATAGCTTTTCTATAAACAAAAGGAGACAGGAGTAACCAAAGCGATAATGATGGTTGACTGACAACGCAGGTCGGTCACACACAAACTAAATATTAAATACCCAATCCCCACAAACCAATCAACAAAAACAAACACTTAACTTAAACCCAGCTGTAGCCCATGAATACCAAAAAATCCAATCACACTTCAAAATAAATGTACAAAACTAAACTAAACAAGGACGGTCTCTAGCGGCCGCTGACCAGACATGACAAACATACAAGATCAATATAACTATTACTTATCCATCATGTCCTACTTCAAGGAATCCCATTCATTGTATGCACCGAGTGAAATTACAAATACACTGATTTTTTTTCATTCAGTATCATTATTTATATCTGAAATGGTTTAAAAGAAAATGAAGATGCTCTGCTTGTACAAAAATGATTTGGTCATACATAAGTGAAAAAAAATGTTAAAATAAATGGCCGTATATGCTGCAAAGAGCAAATATGTGATTTATGTTATAATACATAATGAATTTACATTGTGGTTAGGTGTAAGTTTTTGTTCAGCATCATTACATGAGCACTGGTGATCTATGAGTGACATGCCAACTTTTTGCATTTTAGAATCATCAGTCATCCTGTGACATTTCATTTGAATGCAGCCGTTTCCCCCTGAATGAATTGTTTTGTGGAAACAAATAACCATCAGCGTTTGATGTTCGAGTCAGTTCACAATATGAATGCTCCGGGCAAAATAGCATGTGTTCAGGATGGTTAATGGAGGGTAGGGCTCGCTACTGGAAATGGTAAAAGAGGGACTGGTTCGTCATCTGTTAATTTGAAAACTTATACAAAAGACTGGGACTTCTTCAGGAAGCACTGATTTAACCCTCGTAAGGTCTTCGTTTTTTGGTTACACAGGGGCTCCTTTGCTCTTTATATTCCATTCATGTGACCCCATATGAACATCTCTGCAAACCTTGTTGCTTATCAATTGCCTGCGCATTCAGTTTCATTTAATTAGTTTAAAAAATGGTGTTTTTTTACATTTGCTATTGTCATGTAATGTCATATTGTCTTTATACAGGTTTATGTTCAAAGAACAGTAACAGAGGAAAGGTGAAACGGCCAAAGATTATACAAGGAAACATTTAAAGAACTTAGTAAATCATAAACCTGGATTCATGGATATAGGGTTTTTATATATTTATTTTTACCAAATACAAATGAATAGAGAGAGCAAAAAATAAAGTAATAATATTTCACATTAAACTGAGTGTCGCTAATTGAAAAAGGTGAGCAAATATGACAGAACAAAATTAATAATAAATTAGCAACAAAACTGCAACACTGCAATTAAATCTTACTAGTTTAACCCTCATATGCTCTTCGTTTTTTGGTTACAGAGGGGCTCCTCCTGGGTCTGGTGGACCCGTTGTTTTTTGGGGCTTTTAATTCAACATATTCAACCTTTTTTTTGCTAAAATTCTCACGAAATGTTTACTTCATCCCATTTGCAAGTAATATAAACAAAAACATGTAGAAATGTGTTCCCTTTACCTTTGTTAAATCACATTTATAGAAGTACCAGTCATTTTTCTTGGTTTTATATTTAAAATATAGCAAATTAAGGAAATAACTGGAAAATACTTAACAAATGTAAAAAATGAAGCAAGTTTTTCATAACTATAGTGTGTTATTTATTTGAATTCCATTAGAAATGTAACCTACTCTTGAAGGGGTATGGCATGAAGAGGTCAAAAAAGACTTGATGTCTTGTGCATGAGTGACTGCTACGAGTGTAGGTCCTGGTATCATCAGAATCACACTGGCAGCTGTAAGGAGTAGGGGTGATTTTTTTGAGCCATCTTTTGAGATCCATACATTGTTATTTGCAAGCTGCTGACAGTCTGGCCCTATAACTAGCTGCTCACCGGCTGGTCCTGAGGCTCGTTGCTCACCTGCTGATCTTGGGGCTGACTGCTGGTGGGCTGGTCCTGAGGTTACTTTTTGAAGCTGGCTGTGGGGCTGGTTCGCCAGCTAGATGCTCTCGGACTGGTCCTGAGGCTCTTTTATACCTCAGAGCTGGCTGATGCTCATCTTTCTCTTAGAGTCAGAATGATCCTCACATTATGAAACTTTTTTCATCTGCATCGCCATCAAAACTCTTTTCCAATATAAACTGTAAGGCAGAGAATCGCTTTGCCATCTTGATCAGTTGTGGTGTGGAACAAAACAGACAGAGATATTTGTGGTGTCAGGTCCCCTAGATTCATTCCCACAGACAGAGGGTGAAATGTGTGGGAACGTGGGTGCAGATAGAGTTGGGTGCTCCAATTTTGCACCAATGTTGCAACCTTGTGCGAGAACAGAACTGGTGGCTCACACCTGGTTCCATTCTCCTGCTTCACTCCCTTCTTCTCCCTCCCTCTTTCTCTCTCAAACACATAAAGGCCCAGAGAGGAGGGCGGGAAAATATGAATACACAGGTCCTGATTTCTACACTTTCACTAGACCCAGGTCCAGTGGACACGAAGACCCTGAATGTAATACAAATGTGAAGGGGGGGAAGGGGCGAAGGTACATGTGAATGTTTTCGGATTTATGTTCCTCACAGAAAATGAGCCAAGGCCAATGAATCTCAATTGGAATAAATAATTATTTGTATATTTTTTCTCAAGCTAAAAACTGAAAATGGGTCCCGAAGACCATGTAAGGGTTAAAAATCCCACAGGAAATATTCTGAAAATGAGATGTGAAAGCTTATCTTAGGCAAACATCTATCTATCCATCCATTCATCCAAACATCCATCCACAAATATATGCAAACACACACATACACACCTACACACACACACACACACACACACATATTTTGAGTAATCTTAATATAGTTTTTGATTACTCAATTGTTTCCCTAAATGTTAGAATATTTTCTCTAGTTTTTGTAAGTTATTAAGATAGTAATTTCTGCAGTGTACCCTATTTGGATCACCATTATGTTTTTACTATATCTGTTGTTTTTTCTGAATACAACCAAGTAAAGCACAAGGTGATGTTGTGTTTTTGTTTTGGTATTAAATGATAAGATAAAATAAAAAAAAACAACAATTGTTAAGCTTAATTGATCATGAATCAGACATCTGAAGTGTTATCTAATCTACATATTGCTCTTATCCATTTATATTTCTGATTGAAACTTTGAATCATTTAAATGCTAATAAGTAATTGCTAATAAATAAGTAAGATCAATTAAATGTAGAATGAAATGGAACATTTCAGTGTATTGACTATTTTGTCTCTGTTCTATTGGTCTGAAAACGTTTCTCTCTTTCACACATTTTTTAGCATGAACTTTTTTCTCTATATAATTTTTTATACTTTTGGATAGAGGATTCTTTTTCCACAGACTTGTGTAAACTAGATTATTTGTTTATATTTATATTACATTTTCTGACAATGTAGAGATTCTCACCAAATATATTTCATTTTAAAGTAGCCTGTAAATGAGATTGCTCATCATTAGCATCTTGTGTGCACAGAGTTAAAGCCATAGAAACAGAAGTTTAGAAAACTTTTGGATTTCAAAGCACAACTCTGGAAGAAAAGAAATGAGACCATGACAAAAAAAAATAAAAAGGCTGAATGCATATTAAAGCATCAAATTGTAACCTGCCTACTCCTCTAACTGCTGAATAATAAATTTTTGCACACATGTGCGATCACGAATAACAATCATAAGGCTTTTTTTTCTTTGAAAGACCAGAGCATTCTGACCAGACAATTATGAACAAAGACAAGCATTCATTTAGCATGGGCCTTTTTTTAAAGTTCCTTCTGGAAAAAAAACATTGTAAAGCCTTCAAGAAATCACAGGTAAGGCACACCAATTACTGTTTGTTTTTGGGGACCCATGTTTGTCTGGTTTGTGTACTCTGACCTTAGTAGGCCTTTGAAGTTGCAAGAGAAGATTTTACCATAATTACATCTGGGCTAAGGTGTCTTCTTTCATTTATTTTTGTATTATACTGGGGACATGCCAAAGCTTGGATGTGTAGCTCTGCTGCTGTGTTTCACCCTGTGGTTTGAAGCCTGTCAGCAGGGCTTTATTGCAGTTGCCCCTGGAGTGTGAGTTAAGAAAAAAGGAGATGTTGGGAGCCTGACTCATCTGTCCACTGGAGAGAAAGTAAAGACCTGTAGTGTGTTGAACGTACTGGATGCATTTGCTTGCAAGACTGTGTGTGTATGCTCCGCATCCACAGTTACTGTCCATGTGTCACCATCCCCCCGCAGGAGAGCCCAGCTGGGGCTGAGGGCCAACAGTTCTCGTGGTGAAACTGGGCTGATAGGAAGTGAGAGCACTAGCAGGCATGTGCTGTGCAGAATTGTTCTGCGGTGTGCTTGTTGCATGGTGAGGAATACAGGCTTAAGTTACTATTTGACCTCTCAGTGGTGTTTCATGCTCTCCTGTAGTGATTGAACATTACTCTTGGAGAACAAGACATGCAATATCATAACTACATACTTCCATTTTTCTATTTCAATACAACATCTGTGTGAATGTTTTATTAAATATGGAGTAAAAGAGGTTCATAAAGTTGAAAAGAACCAGCTGCCTTTGACATTGTATGGAAATGATATTGTGAATGAGCCAGTAGGAATTTTCCCAAATTTTTTAACATCTATTTTTTTAAATACATTTTCACAAAAAATGCAGAATGCTTTATTTAGTCAAGTAAATTTTATTTTGGGTTTTCAAACAAGTTCTTGAATGCAGATGCATAACAAGATTCACTATATGGACAAAAGCATAAAAACCTGTTTTTCAGGGTTTGGGCTGGGCCCCTAATTGTCAGTGAAGATTGATCTTAATAAATCAGCTTATCTAGATATTTTGGACAACGCTATGTTTCCAACTTTCTGTATTATATGTCCTGTATTATATAAAGAAAATTATGAAAAATTGTAATTATTTAAAGATTTAGGGAAACATAATAATACACAGTGCTTTCCCAATGTTCCTTCTAATACATATTTGTTTGTTTTATGATTTAGAAAAACCTGTTTAGGTGGCATTATGTATTTCCCAAGTTGAAATGTGCATCCATGTTCTTGATGTGGTCTGGCCCTGTGTTTTAGGATTAATTTGAAAGGCAAAATTCTGAAGTCTATAATTTATTCGGCTATCAGAATCAGAATAAAAAAACAGCTATACAATTTATTATATCAGTTTACTGAACACAATAAACTGAGAAACACATGCAGGTTTTGTGTTTGCAGTTACAGATTTGAACATAAACACAATCAGTATTGCATTTAATGTAGGGAATAACACATAATTCTCAGCATTGATTTGGTATGGGAAATGGGAAATCTATGGGGATTACCTCTATGTCCCATGGCTCTTCGGTTGGGGGGAGGGGGGGTGGGGGTTTGGGGGGGCTTGGTGTGTGTGAGGGTGACCACTGGGTCTTTGTCTTTCTAAATTAACATAAAGTGTCTAATCTGCCTTGACAAACCCCAGACTTCCTGGTTCGAACATGAGGGGTTTGTTCTGTCCGAAATTGGCCTCTTAGCCAAAGCGATCATGATTCTTGTGATAGTCCCTTTTGGCTTGGATCTGATCCTACAACAGATAGTATTACTATTATTATTGTTGTTTTTATTATTATTTATATTATTATTACACCACTAAAATTATTGCTATTTTTACTATTAGTATTGGTTTTATTAGGGCTTATACCTATGTAAGAACAATATTAAATAGGAGTGCTTTGGCTAAATTTGAGATTATTTCAAACCAAACATATTATTGCCTAGTAAATATGCCGATATGTAGTAATTTGGCTGAAGTTCTTATTATTATCGTTACTATTTTTCTAGTTTTATTTTTAGGAACACTCGCTCCTAGCAGCTCTGTCACCGAGTTTTTCTGTTTCTGTCCCTTGTTTCGAGGCTGCCAGTTAGAGCTGAGATCGGGTCCAACATTAACCCAACCGGGCCAGGTTCAGGTTCAAGCAGAGAATCTAAGCTCCACTGCCAGTTCAGAAAAGAGAGATAGAGAGAGATACGTGGAGAGGAAGGGTACCATTTGGGGGACACCTCAGAGAGAAAGAATCTAGACTTGCTTGCTTTGAACACACCATGAATTATTGATAGCTCTATTAATGCATGTGTGTTCGTGAAAAGTTTGGAGCAAAAGAGACAAAGAGTGGGACGCTGAACATTGGAGGGGGCGGGGCGCACAGTGACTGCAGTGCTGAGATCAGAGCAGGATTTGGAGAGGAAGGGCACCATTTGGGTTTTTTATTTTATTGGTGTCTGAATTTTTATTGGTATAGAACTGAGGCTCCGCGGACTGGCAGAAACGCTCTCATGGTCCACGGCCCATAGTTTGAGAAATGCTGTTCTAATCAACTAGTCAACTTTTGTGTGAATCCCTTATTATGTCTATTGTCTTGCATCATATCAAAATACTGATGACAACTGTACAGTACATTTGAGATAATCTTAACACTAAATAAAATTGTAATAGACCTTGTCCTGATAACACCCTGTGATAAACTGGCAACCTGTCCAGGTTATTTCTGAGGCTTTTGCTCTTTGACTGCAGGGATAGGCTCAAGCAGCCCCAAACCTGGTTATTGATATACAGCTCAGATGATGAATGAATAGTTGGATCATGTTGACAATGAATAATTTAAAAGGCTGTGGACAATTGCATCAACAAATGTGGTTTCTTCATAGCTTCAAGTTGTAAAATTTACAATCACTAATCCTCATAATAGGATGTATAGCATCCAAAAAACTCACCTAGCTGTTTTAACCCTTAGATTTGAATCTTCCATGTATTTCTCAAATAGGTTGTCTTTGACATGAGGCCATATGGATTTGTATGAAATTTGTATATGTTTTAAGTAATTTCATTTTTTTGTATGAGTACCACACTTTTCCATATGTTGGGTCAAAAAAGTGTGACTGTCAGGTATACATATACAGTGGGGAAAAAAAGTATTTAGTCAGCCACCGAAGTTCTCCCACTTAAAATGATGGCAGAGGTCAGTAATTTTCATCATAGGTACACTTCAACTGGGAGAGACAGAATG
>JBBKCR010000006.1:12846223-12859066 GCA_037577295.1 Ladigesia roloffi | reverse complement strand
CACCCTATTGCACAAAAAAATTCATTAAAAATCGTACCATGTCAAATCTTGAATTTTTTTTTACATTCTGTCTCTCAAGTGTACCTATGATGAAAATTACTGACCTCTGCCATCAGTTTAAGTGGGAGAACTTGCACAATTGGTGGCTGACTAAATACTTTTTTTTCCCCACTGTATTGTTGATCCACACATCTAATGCTAACAGTATTACCACCCTGAAGGTTATGTACAGATATGTAAGTAAAATCATAATTTTTTACCCCATAATATATGTGCTGCCATTAAAATATTAACTTATTTTCAACATCCCTGAATTTTGTATGATAGTGTTGTGTGTTAACTACCTTAACCCTAGCTAATCAAGATAGCTAACGTCACTGCATTTGTTGTGCAGATAAAAAAGTAGACTCTACAGACTTTGATATTATAGTTTCCTGTAATAAAATCTAACCCATTAAGTAGCCTATTTGACTATTATTATTTACTCAATAATATCGTGTGTGTGTGTGTGTGTGTGTGTGTGTGTGTGTGTGTGTGAATGTACATAGCAATGAACATAGCAAACATTAAATATTTCTTTTTTTGACCAAAATCTTTAACCAAAATGTAAAAAATGTTTAAAATGCATTAATTCTATCATGGAAGAGTGTAGGTTTTGGTAGGTCAAACATTTAAGGGTTTAGGGATGGTATACACACAACACAAACATTTCTATGTTTTGCAAATGATTTAGTAGTTATTTCATTAAATTGTGTGCTGTTATTTATCTGAAAAAACTCAGAGATTGCAGTTATTTAAAAGCAAGTTATTGATTGTTTATTTTTAAAAGCCAAATCATTTGTCTCATGAGAAGGAAGCACCTTGATATTTTTTTACACTGTGAGTGTGGTATAATATACATATAGCCGGGAAGCTCACTTTCAGTTGAATACTTTGTTTTTGATTAATTCTAGACAACAAATAATTTGACAAATATGTATCAACTTAACTAAATATGTACCGGAAGACCATGCTTACAGTATTTTTTTTAATGCCAATTAGTGTCACTGTGAGTGTAATATATTTAATGTAGGCAGGCCTTTCATTTAATGATGTGGCTTGCATAAATAATAAGTAAATAGTAAATCAGATTATTTAACTGTGTAAGGTGTGGGATATTATTTAGTGCTCCAAATTTTTATAGTTGTATGTTAGGCCACGGTTTTGATGTGTTGTTTTTTCTGTGTTAAGAAAATCCAGGCTCTTTATACTCTGCTATTCCATCATGCAAAGTGAATCAAGAGTCCTTATGATCCTTTGGCACGTCACTGGCAAATGATGCCAATTATTATTTCACTCCATGCGGGGTCGGGCTCTGACAAAGCAGCACAGATGGTCAAGCGCTGAGTGTAAAGGAGGGGGTCCATGCACTCAGTCTGCCAGATGAAAAGCTCAGGGTGTCTCTCATCCCTCCATCATCTTGACTCTCTTCTAGTAGGAAAGCACAGAAACATCCATTAGTATGATTGTTTTCCCACAACATCCACATTTACACGCAATAACAAGTTGCTTCCAGACTGAACACCCGTAGGGCCCGTGCTGCAAACATCAACAGAGAAATTGGATTTCTTTCCTTTTCTCTGCCACACTTGCTTGCTTCCTATCTTTCTTCCCTTTCCTGCCTCTTCTTTTTCTAGTGGCTGTCTTGGGGATACATTCTGCCATTCATCTATTAGAGCTGTCATCTGCTTTGAGTTAGAGGAGAAGCGATAAAGGGAGATGGCGCTTATTTAATTGGACAAAAGTGCCTGGAAAAACAACATGCTGGGCCCGATGTGTGTAAGGACAGATGTGAAAACACTCGACTCATATTAAGCCCAGCCATTTTGAATCATTTGTAAATAGCCTTAAGTGGAGGAAAGGTCCACCATCAATCAATCTGCAGCATTTTCTGGAAGGACACTGGACTTGAAACAGTGACAAAATGTGAGCAGAGACTCTGTGTTTGCAGACAGGTGGTTACCCCACGTTGTGAGTAAACCCTGTACGCCAGATCTCCAATTAGATTCCTCTTCATAGGTTGTGGCTCACAAGGCCCCACTCATAATGCTGTAATTTGCTCATTAACAACACACTCCATCCCTTGTCACCAAGCGAGCTCCATCTTTAATCAGACCATTTGTGTCCTGTGGCATGTTGCCAGCCACATACTTCTCTGCCATGTTTGTTTTTGCCAGGTCTGTTTGTGTGGTTTAGGCTAAAAACATGAACAAATATGTAGGGAGAACTGCTACATGCTGTTCCTCTGACTGGTTTCTGCTCTCAGCTTAGTGTTTTGTTTCATCTGTCACTTACAAACTTCAAATGTGATTAAAAAAGAACAGGTGTGCATTCTAGACCAGATTGCCTTGTCAAGTCAAGCAAAGTCAAGTCAACTTTTATTGTCAATTTCGCCATATGTACAGACATACAGAGAATTTGAATTACGTTACTCTCAGACCCTAGGTGCATACACGTAACATTAACACAGAAGGTACAGATTAAAAATGCAATAAATAATACAATTATACATATGTGTATGAATACTGTGCAAAAAGAGCATGATTGTGGTAAAGTGTGCAAAAAGAGCATGATTGTGGTACAGTGACGAGGTTAAACAGACAGAAAACTTTCAGAGGTAATGGTTGTCATGGTAGTTTTCCACCTTGGGTTCAAAAATGAAAGAAAACAAAATCAGAGGTTCAGTTTGCCTGGTCAGCATAGCCTCGTTTAGAATTATAACTTGCCACACAGAGGAAGAATATTCTGTAACACTGGGCACCAGGCACAACACAAACCATGCACCACAAAAGTTACTTGTAAAATTTTCAGCGAGACAGAGAATCACAGTCAGTGAATAATAAATAGAGAAATGCTGCGTATCAGGCTGACCCAACATTCTAGCATGGAAGACAGTTAAGCGGCCTACCGCGCATGTTATTTGTGATGTCACGGTCAATGCATGGGATCAGAGCTATGAACCTTGAGCCCTTAACCATTGCCGGCCAATGAAAATTCTTTAAATGGAGCTATGCTGGTCAGAGCAGAATTTTTAGCATTATGAGCCTTGGGCTTCCCTCTATATGTCTATCTACAGACAGGTCCAAGACAGCTAAAATGCAGTTGAGGGTAATAAACTCTTGCTGGTTAAATATTTGAAAAGCCCTCAAGGGCCTGGCATAGGCAATTTTCCTCCACCTTGGCCATCCTTTTTTATAGGGTTATAACTTTACCAATTATGTCCAATGAACTACAACTCTAAAGGAGTGAAATGTATTATTGTTTTCTTATATATAAGATGCATTTTTTCACCTTATTTAATTTACTACTTTTGACCAAGTGTATTATTTATCCTCTAGCTGTGACATTTGCTCTGACCCTTTAAGTGAGTCTGCACCAAGTTTTCTTATCTAGCTCAACATTTCTCATAGAACAGAGTAATCTTGTTGAGCTTTCTTAGTAATAATAGCTTCTTAGCTAGTCTTGTTAACACAAGAATAAAAGAATGAAATATTATTGAAATGAAATAAAATACATTAACAGCAGTAGAACATATTGTGAACCCCATGACTGCACCACTGCATGATCATTGCACGGGATGCAGTTTGTAGTAATGACAAAAGTGCAATAAATTACAGAAATAACACAATAAATAGGCAATTCAGCAATGTAAGTGTTTAGTAAAAATTGGATGTGAATCTGAGACAATACAATAAATAGGCAATACTGCAGTGTAACAGCAGGGTGAATGGTGTGTTGGACCATATGCTGTAGTGGGTGGACAAAACACTGTACAGTAAAGTGTGAAAGGATAGAATAACATTACACCATTTGTCACGTACCCCTTTTATTCCTGAATGAGGGGAGGTGCGTAAGCAGCCTTCCATTTGAAATACTTTTTATTATAAAACCAAAACAAAACTGGCATGATGGCAAGAACCAGCACTCAAACAAAAGGAGATGGAACGACAACTCAGGTCCACCACGAACACATTTATATACATCAAAATTAAACTTTAAAAACCAATCGAAATACACATTTTCCCTCTGAGCATACCAGCCTGCTGAAACACATAATACGACAAATGCGCGGCTGGTGAGCTCAATCTTCCATTATAAAAGAGCAAAAACAAAGAACAAAAAGAGCACCTCTAGCGGCTGCTGATAGGATAATGACACATATATACATATCTTATTGCACAAGAGGTAGTTACAAGCATTGAACCATATATAGGGTATATTATAGCTTATCAAGTCAAAAAACAGGACAAGTATGTGCCTGCTGTGGCAGTAAGCAGTAAACATAAGGCAAAAAGCAGGTACAGAGTCCAGAGTGTAATATGAGAAGTATACAAAATATAAAGTGAGGTAGTACTCTGGTAGTACTCGACTAGGCAGGGTTATTCTTTTGTTCTTTCTTGCTAGTGTTGACCAGATGAGGATATATTCTCTTTTAAGGCCTCGTCCACTTGGATGTCAGAATCAGGCAATTTTTGAGCAATTGTGGTGCCAGGTGAGCACGGACTGAGTGCAAATTCATTTATCCAAGATTCAAATGCCTGTGTGGATGAGGCCTTAGTCTTAACAGAAAGTGTTCTTTGTGTGATTTAATGAGTTTGTTTCACTAAAGAGTCACTATATAACCTTTCAATGGATAGTTTTTTAGAAAATTATTTTTTACTAATTTGAGAGTGTAAGATTAAAAAACCTTTTCCCATCACTATTCCCTCATATGACATGTTAGACTTTAGTGTGTTTTTTTACTTGCCCACCTCAAAGATTAACACAACATCCTCACCTTCTTTAAATAATGATGATCACACTTCTCCCCATGCAAATCTATTTCGGACAGAGGAGAGAAACAAAAATCATCAGTTGTCATGTTATTAGAACACTTTTATTGATTACAATCAACTTGCATCCTTCAGAAATGTCATCATAACTAAAGCCAACTATCAGTTTTTCAATAAACCCACAGACCATTGCTATAGAAAACTGCATATTATTTCCATTAAAACATCAGGGATAATGGGCTTAATCAGTTTTATACACATTGAATAATTTAGTGAAAAAACAAATACATACCATGTTCATTATAATGTGACAGTTCATAGGGGAAATGACAACCAATGTTACATTTATTCTCTAATTATCAAACTGTCTAATTATCTAACTGGGAGATATTTTGGTAAATCATCGTTAATCAGGGTGTGAACATTTTCAGTGCTCCTCATGCAAAATCGCAATTAAGCTGTAGCATCAGAATTACACGGGTTTATGATCATTTAATCAAAGAAAGGTGACTACATAATAATACACATGCAAATACAGAGAGTAGTGCTCAAAATCACTTTAAACCTTTTGGAGTTTCCACATAAATATGACCCTAAAATATCTTCGGATTTTTATAGAAATTAACATTGGATAAACTGAAAACTAATTACACAAATGACACAAATATTATGTGGTTACATTACAGAGGAAATGATCCAAGGGAACTTATGAGGTCCTGGAGAAAACAACTGTCAATGATCATTAGGCTGGAAAAGTTTACAAAACCATCTCTAAAGAATTTGGATCTACTCTCAGATAGCTTGTGTACAAATGGAGGGAACCCAAGACCACAATTATATGCTCTCAAGGAGTGGTTGACCAACAAAGGTCACTCCAAGGACAAGCCGTGTGATTGTTCATGAGGTTGCAAAGAAACCCAAGGTAATGTCTCCAGCGGTTTCTAAACATTTTAGGTCAACCAACCTCTTCCACATCCTGACCAAACTGACACACACCTCATCAACCTGCATCAGGTTTTTTCAAAGAAGTCCACAACACTACAACATTTCAAAAAATTGCAACAAAATCATGCACAACCTGAGCCATGGAACATCCTGCCAACATTCTGGAACATTTGCCATTTACACATACAGTATGTAATATTGGATCTTTTTCCTCAGTAAGGTGGTATAATATTTTTATCTCATGTGTTTAATTGGGTTCTCTTTATCTACTTTTTATACATGCGAAAATCTGATAATGTTTTAATTCATGTTAATACAGAAATGCAGAAACATTCTAAAGGGTCCACAAACTTTCAAGTTAGTTTTTTTTTTTTTTTTTTTATTCCCCAAGAGATTGGGAAAAAGTATTCCATTCTATTAAGGCTTTCGTATCAGTAATTAAATCTCTTCATGCTCTGGCAGTTTTGATATCTGCTGCTGGAAAAGACTGTACTTGCATTTGCTTTGATGACAAATTCTTTAAATATTAGTATTAAAGATTTCAGTAAAAAGGTCTGGTGTCTCTTATCTCTTAGGAAAGCAATGCGTGTCATTCCCCCGTTTTGTGCGTGGATTCCTTACACATAAATCACATATGTTGAAATCAGTGCTGTCAAGCAATAAAAATTTTTGATCGAAGTAATTACATGTTGTGGCGATTAATTATTCTAATTAATCGCATTTAATCGTACATACACACAGATGTTACAAGAAGCAGTTTTTTTCACCATTTATAATTGAATACATGCCTATAACTTAGGGTCCAGTGGTCAAGACATTTTTATCACTGACTGAACCAAACCTATGAAATAGGTTACAGTATATGACAGTTGTACGTTTTGATACAATTCCTCATTTCTCAAATAAACCCAGATCACCCTGCTGCCTCTCCTACTTCCCCCTGCTCCCTCTCACACACTCTGGCCACAGCGCAGAGACTCTGCCCCTCTGGAGGTCTGGAGAGAGCTAATGCTAAAGCTACTAATGCTACGGCGGAGCTGCGCTCCGAAATTGAACCGGGAGACGTGCGAGTGTCTTTTCCAAAAGGCAAATATTCCCCTTCAGAGTCAGAATTGGCAAAAAACATTACATCCCATGACTTTTTATTAGCAACTTTTGGCATTTTTTTCTTCCAAATCTCACACGCTTCTTCGAGCGCTGTGAACTGAACTGCACTCTCTGTCTGCTCACGCAGCAGTGATTTGGGAATAAGACGTATTTTTGGTCCGCCAACTAGTGGCAGGTCTTAAAGCATTAATTGCGTTAAAAATATTAACGCGTTATTTTTGTTCTGTAATTAATTCATCTAATTAATGTGTTAAATTCCCAGCCCTAGTTAAAATACAACAGAATGTCTGCAGTGCTGTTGAAATGGGCCTGTGGATAGCACAACCCTGGAAACTAAATAAATGGCAGAAATATGGTTTACAGCTAACCTGTAATCTTCTGAAGATAAAACTGACTCCTACAAAGTCAGCCCAAAAATGATAGTTATTCAAAGTATCACAAGGTGATTTTAAGAAGAAATGAAACTGAACTGAAGTTGTTTATCCCCACACATGTACTATAGGATGAATTTAGGTGTTCTTAGCCATTGTCTATAATAATAACATGTAAAGATTACTTAAAGTTATTTTAGAATATTCCAGATATGTTTATTTTTGAGCACTTTGAATAGTGTATCAATCTATATATTCTAAATCACAGTAATTTCCATGCTGTCTCTATATATTATTAAGTTTATTTGTAGTGGTTTAATCAATGATTCAGAATGCGAGTTTAAGGTGAGATTCATTTTCATGCTGATGTGAGTGCACTCTGACATTATAATGCCAGCATATTGCTAATTTAGTTGAACACAAGTGCATTTGTTCATTCACACCCAGTTGCTATTTTGGCAGTGAAAAACAGTAACACAGTGTGGGTAGGGCTGGCACAAAAAGTGGTGTGGTGTTCTTAATTAATCACTGCAGTTGTATTTTCAACATATTTTGGTCCAGAAATTACTTGTGAAACTAGTCCATTCCTACTGATATAGCACAGACAAGAAATACAAAGTGTGTTCATATAAATGTTTAAAGGTATATTTAACTTCTTACAAGAGTTACAACACATTATTACCTTACTTAAATACAAGTAGAAAACCTCACCCAACCAATAACCAAGTAAAACGTATCAACTCTGGCCTTGTTTATTTTTACTATACGTTCAGCTTGTTTGTGGCCACTTTTGGCCTATTGAAGACAACATTTTTAATTCCTTGTTATTTACACTGTTAAATGATACACTTGGAATAATTAAGTCAAGTATTACAATTTGATTTATGGAGTATATTATTAATATATGTAATATATGTAATAAGTTGAAAAAATGTAAATATCTGAAAACCCTTGAGAAATTCCATTCCATATGCATTAACACAGAAAACATGGTAAAAACGAAAAAAAAAAAAAAAAAAAGCGAGTTAAGTGAACACAGATGGCCTGCAACAAGACTGGAGAGATAAATACATTATAGAGACAAGGAATAGCCAATATAAAAACTCCTTCACAGCACACATGACCTCTCACCTATGGAACAACCACATGAATACAATAAGGAAAGACCAATTTGTTAGACCCATTAGTTTTATATTTAATACAGAAATACTGGAAGGAAATCAGTATTTTTAAGAAAGTAATCTTGCTACTATATACAAAGTTAGTGATGTTACTAGGAATATCATGTTACGCACTCAGCTCTTAGTGTGTACCCGAGGAGTTGATTTGTATGGCTGATGCTGTACCATTTTTAAATGTTGCCACTAATGCTCTAGGTCTATATGTAGAAATGTATGAATATGTGTGCCACATATGATTTGTTCAACTTTTATTTTCTGTGTGGTTACAAAGGTGAAAAAAAACAGGAACGTTTCAGAAACTAAGCTGAAACACTAAAGAGATAACTGCAGTTATCTAGACATATCTTTATTATTTTTGAACAGCAAAACAAGTATCTCTCTATCTAGGGGCAATTATTATTCTAAATCACAATAATTTCCTTACTCTTCATGTGTCAAATTAATTATATTTGTAGTGGTTTAATAACGGATTCAGAATGGGGGTTTAAGGTGAGGTTTTTTTCATGTTGTTTTGATAGCGCTCTGATTGTATAATGGGAGCATATTGCTAATGTAGTTGGATGCAAATGCATTTGTTCTCATTTGCACCCAGTTGCTATTTTGGTAGTCAAAAACAGTAACACTTGCAACAGTGTGGATAGGGTTGGCACACAGGTGGTGTGGTGTTCTTAATTAATCACTGCAGTTGTATTTTTTATTTTATTTACTTACAGGAGTTACAACACATTATTACCTCCCTTAAATACAAGTAGAGAACTTCACCCAATACCTAACCAAATACAATAAAATAAATACATTATAGAGACGAATAAATGAATGAAATGAAATTAATCTTGCTACTTTTCAATAATGTTAGTTTTGTTAGGGATGAAAATATCACTATGTTTCACACTCATGAGACTTACGAGAGGAGATTATTTGTTTGGCTGTAGTGTAGTTTTGGGTGGCCTACTTTAATTCTAGTCTTTGCATCAAGCTGTAATTTTAGTTTTTATTAGTCTTAGTCACGTCCAGACAAGTTTTAGTTGACTGAAGTCTGAGCATTTAGTCAAAATGATCCACGACTATTTTAGTCTAGTTTTAGTCAATGAAAGCTGTATTTTAGTCTTTTTCTCCTGAACAAATATAGTCTACAAAACCAAATCAGAACAAGGATCAGCCTTTTTGCATGAATATGGGAAAGATTGCTTTAAAAAATGCTGTGTGAGAGACTTTGTGTGTGTCCCAAAACTTTTGTTGACTCTAGATACATTTCATTCACATTAGAACTTAGATCAGGTTTAAAAAAATGAAACCCGACCCGAGCCTGTGCATCCCGGCCCGACACATTAACTGTAATTTTCAGCACGAGCCTGATTTAAATCCGATTTTTTTTTATACATGGGCCAAGTGGAAATGCACGTCAAGATAATTATAATGTTTTATCATATGAGAATGCAAGACATCCTAAAATGATTCTACTATATATGTTGGATTCATTCATATAAAATGTATGGCAATAAATGTAAACGCTTTATCTACTTTGCTCCTAAACACATTGCATTGAGGGCATATTTGGCACGTGATGTTCTCTGATTATTGCATGAACTGGAGATAATGAGACTTCAATCAACTGTTCCATCTGTCCATTTTCAAAAGTGAGCTTTTTGTTCCTTGGCTCAAGCAGCGTGTTCTCATCTTCATTTTATAGAGCACCTGAGGCCACAATGGACCGGATGCTCAACGTCACGTGGTGAGATTAATAAACATCAGTTTTTTTTACGTGATTAATTGATCGAAACTAAAGCATTAATGAATTATGTTATGTTATTTTAAGACAATATATCACTCATCTGTGATCGACATACTTTGTTATTTAATATACACAAGCTAGACTTTGAATGAACCACCTATTGTGAATACAGTATATATATTTATTTTGCAGCAGCTGTTGGAGAGACTGTGGTGTGGTGGTGATAAGGCGGGTATCGGCACCAGGAAGGTCATGTCCATACAGAGCTGAATCAGCGTTAGATGCGTCCCCACTCGGGTGCTCACCATCAGCACTCCCTCTATCTGATAAGCCGCTTCTGTGAGCTTGCCGAGAGGCACTATCACACTGGAGTACCAGGCTTATCAGAACTGGACCTGTTGCAAATTTAGTCTTTATCTGCAGCAGGCATCAGCACTGTGGAGTACTGGAGAGGAGAACAGGTCCGTAGATACTGGAGGTGTGGAGCTGGCACTCTCTTGTGCCTTGGGAATGAGCTGAGCACTGTGTTGGCTTGACTATTCTTTTAAATTCCAAAGCCATTAGGGTTGTTTGCAGAGAATGCTTTCCGAAGCCAAAAGGACTTTGCAGGAGATAAGGTCCGCTTCATTTGAACAAACCAGACAGAAGAAGTCAGCTAGGTTTGATCCTAAGCCAGATTTGCCCTCCTTCAGCTACCATTCATCTAAGATTTCCCTGTCCAAAATCTTCTAAAGCCTAAGTGAACATCTTGGTCTCTGTCCATATTACATTTCTCTCCTACTAAGCTCAAGCTACTTAGTAGAACATACACGGGAATCCTTACCAAGATAAGGTCAACAGCTTAATGTTATTAAACTCCACCAAGTGTAGCCTCTGACGTTTTTAAAAAATATCCCTCCACGGTTTCTCCAAATTATGTTTACCTCTGCAGTACAAAAATAAATAAATAAAAAGGAGAGCAACTAGGCTTTCAGGAATATCAGGACAGGGCTTGAAGAGAAATTACACACAAGCATCATTGTGGGGACAAGGTGGAGGATGAAAATAAGTAGGCTGTCAGGGTTGGAGGGCAGAAAATAAAACCTGTTAAAAACAGTTGAAAAATGTATCTTGTGTATAAAAAATTGAGCTTTAAAAAATGAAAAAGTTCTCTAAGGAAACAAAACTTGTTATTCTATGGCTAAGAACACCTTTTAACCCTTGTTAAGATAAGTGATGAGAGTAACAGTAATGAAATGATGACATCACCAGTATGATACTGTATTGTACACATGCTCAAGCACATTACCCCACAGAATGATTTCATATTTTACATGTTATTTTCTTATCATTGTAATTTGAAAACAAACTTGCTATAAATACAGCAAAAACATAGCAGGGGCTACACACATGCATGCACACACACACACACACACACTCATGATATTATTGAGTAATAATAATAGTATAATAGGCTAGCTACTGTTAGGTTTTATCACAGGAAAATCTGTAGAGTCTACTCTTTCTCTCCACAACAAATGCAGTGATGTTAGCTAGCTTTTTTTAAAGCTAGTATTAGCAAAATTATTTTTGTTAGCTAGTGTAATACAAAGTAGTAGTTTGACGATGATAACACAACACTATCATACAGAAATTCAGGGATGTTGAAAACGAGTTAACATTCTATGACAGCACATATATTAGGTATAAAAATGATTATATATACGTTTGTTAAAAACAACTCTCAGGGTGGTAATATTGTTAGCATTAGATGTGTGGATTAACAATAAATGTACACTTGAAAAAATCAAAGGCTCCTAGGTTTAACATATGAAATCCCATAGAAATGCTTGAGGTAATTTTTGACACCACGTATGGAAAAGTGTGATACTGATTGATACAAAAAATGCAATAATTTGAAAAATATACAAATTATGTACAAATCTAAATGGCCTCATATTGCAGACAACCTATTTGAGGAATACATTGAACAATAAATGATAAAAAAAATAAAATACCCCACTTTGAAGTGCATATTACAAAACTGTATCAGGATCTCAGAGATGGAAGTATTTTGAGTAATTGTACTTTTTTACTATATTTAAATAATATTGTTTCTTTTCCCTGAACATTATTACAAAAGAATACTTTACACAATACTCAGTTACATTAGATAAATTATATCATTTTGCACCTTACAAGGTCAATAACAGGCCCCAATGGCCATGAGAATCTTTTTTTGGCATTCTGTTGAAGGAAATATTTGATCTTAACATCCTACCAAATTTAGATCTGTGTAAAATAAAAACACCTAACTATGCCAATTTGTCTTTGTGCGAGGGCTAGAACTGCAGCACAAGCCACCACAGCATGCATCATCAAACATAGTTTATTTAATTATAAACATTTGTTAAAATGCTTATTATACTTTTATATACTTTGGTATGTCTATGTAAATATCAGTACATTTGGGATTATGTACATTTTTGGTGTCAAACTTCCAACAGGAGAGGGCAGAACTGATGATTTCGCATCAAAAAAATATCTGGAGCTCCAGGTGGAGGTGTATGCCAGGATGTTTCAATATTTCAGCATATAGAATACAGGGAGTGCAGAAATATTAGGCAAGTTGTATTTTTTAGGAATAATTTCATTATTGAACAACAACCATGTTCTCAATGAACCCAAAAAACTCATTAATATCAAAGCTGAATGTT
>JBBKCR010000006.1:12834121-12846123 GCA_037577295.1 Ladigesia roloffi | reverse complement strand
TTGTTCGATGATCACGCTTCAGAAGCTTTGCAATTTTAAGACTGCTGCATCCCTCTGCAAGATATCTCACTATTTTTTACTTTTCTGAGCCTGTCAAGTCCTTCTTTTGAACCATTTTTACAGCTTGGAGTAAGACAACATGCATGAAGAGGATGATGTGGACAAAATACTATTTTGCCTAATAATTCTGCACTCCCTGTATATAGGATGTGATGAAGTATGATGTAATGTTTCATTTCCAAAAGAGAGTTAGATACATTATATTAATAGAAAGCTACAATAAATGTGTATGTATTGATATGCTTTAGCTACTTTGCCTGAAGTCGTGAGAGAACAATCCAGCACAAATATGTCCCATGACAGTAAATGTATCAGTAGTCTCTCTTCAAATTTGTCTGTTCTTTTTCCATTTCTTAATAGACACTGCCATACTATTTTTAGCGACTTTACATATATTTAGCATCCAGAATTCTAACTGAGATATAATCCAAAGGAATGTAACGACATGTCATTGTGAATGTGCATACATTTTCATCTTTCTCTCCAAACGCACCAGAGTGCCACCAGACTCCAATCCCATCGCTCCTCTGCTGCTTTTCCTGATTGGCGTGCTTTAATAGACCTACTCAGCAGTGAGACTTGCTGTAATCAGCAGGTTGACAGCAGGCCAGAGCCTCAAGCTGAGTAATGCAGACCTTCAGGCAATCATTCACTGTATCCAGCCATGGAAAATATGAAACCTTTGTTATGGAAAATCACATTTCTTTGACTGAGCGCTTATCATTGGGAATGTTAAATGTATTTTTTTTCACCCTCCACCTCAACCACCCATTAAAAAAAAATCATAAGTGAATTAAAGCTTTTTCATCAGCGCATTTCCACAGGGGCAATTCGAAGGTTGGGATGGCTTAGCTGTGAACTACTCTGCACTTATTTTTCTTTGTTGAGAGTAGATAGGGGGCTTTGTGAGCATTGTGCCTCAAATGATACAATTGGCATCATTTCTTGCCTTATTTCATTTTATTCGTTTTGTCACTTACTGCCTCACCTGTTCTTCCCCAATGGTTTTATGCTGAAAACAAATTCAATGCACTGTTCACTGAACAAATAAAAAATGCTAAAAAAGATCTGAATATATCATTTTTCTCTTGTAATGAGTTTGATCAGATTTTTTTTACAGGTACATTGAATTATTCTATATAATAAGAATATAAAGAGATTTAAAATAATCAAGCACAATATCAGTGACATTTATGGAAGTGATATGAAAGAGGAACTGAACGTTTTTAGCATTTACAGAGTTGTACAGGGCAGTGCTGAGGTTTGCAGTATCCTTGGGCCACTTAAATTGAATGAATTATTTATGTTTGCCCAAAAGAGTCAGCATTATTATTCAAAAATCAATTTGGAGTTTAAATGTGTGTGCTGTGCACCTGTGGCATTTGTGTCAGTAAACACAAACACCTTCCTCGCTCAGGAACTGAGCTAAATAGGCCTTTGAAAAAGCTGCTTTTTCAAGAAACAATAGGCTCTACAGTGACAAATTCTCGTTTAGTATTTGCAAATGGTTATTCAAATGCAAAAACCCACGCACACAGGTCCCATGACAGTGATTGATGCCTTGTTCATATTTTAAAATGCAACTCCCAAAGGATTTACCTCCATTGCCTTTGTACAGTTGTTTCTTTACTCAGAGTCGTAGGAGAATACCTGATGCATAGGCATGTTGATAAAAATTTCAGAGAGCGTGTAAAAAGACAGTTCTCACCCACTTAGAGGAAGACTACAGTAACTGTTCTGGCTCAAGAAAATCCAAGCTAAATTTCAATACATACATGCTGTGTATTTTTGAAAAGAATATAAGAAACAGTTCATTATTTAAGTTCAATGATGCTTTACAGTTCCTTACTAACCTATTACAAATAAAGAAGACGTAAACAGTTACTGTCTGAAAAAAAAACACTAATGTATTAGGATGCATAACAAAATTGTGTGCAATGCATAGGCTTTCAGTCATAACTGATATAACACCTTACTCTTGGTGGCACAAAGACATTTATTTAACAGTCATATTAGTTTTATTGCACATCATTACTGGTAATGATTAGTGATTCCTCAATGATGATTCATGCATTAATTGTGAACTCTGTAAGGGGACACAAGTACTGTTAGTTAATGATGAAGATATCAACACATTATGCCTACTAATGCCGTGATTTTGTTTCTATCATGTAACCACAGTGTCTTGTGTTGGTACATTTACCCCTTTTTGATGACAGAACTTGTTCAGTATGCCTGCATGACTGTTTAGATATCTGTAAAATCAACACCACTGTATATGTAACCACACATGACTACACATGAAGCATTAGAATGACTAGTCATGATTGATGCTTAGTCTTTTATGTAGTCTACCATTATTGTCCCTCAAATGTATACAAGAGTGAGTACTAGAGTACTAGATTTTAGGAAATATTTTTTACTATTCTTTAGGTAGGCAAATATTTTACTGCTAGTTTGTGGTTTGGTGTGTTCATGTGTGATTGACAGAGGGACAGTGTTGTTTTTGTAATACACTTCTAGCACACATGTCCACTATATTAGACTTTATAATTCAAATGAAAAGGCACTGAAAAAATGAATAGTATAAAAAGAGTATTCAGAGACCACAATTTGCCAGTAGTGTTGCAATGTTGCAAAGCCATTGCTAGATATTACAGCATTGTGATATCTGCAGTAAAATGTTATTTGTGGCTCTGTGGTTACATTTTGGCTCATATGCCTATATTTTCATAGGTCAGAAGATGGAAATTAGCAAGGACCTGCAAGCACATTCAGCTTATTCAGAAACCAGTTAAGTATTTTGTCTTTATCTTTAGTGATTTCTAGGATCATACATCTTCTTCCCTGTCTTGGCTGATGAGATAACATTTCTGTGCCAGGGCTTTGCTTTTGTCTTTGCAAAGAAGCAGCTCAGTATCACAATGGTCTCACCTCTACACTTCACTGTGGGTTTGGTGCTTCTAAGAAAAACATGTGCAACCTTCCTTCCTCTGCAGAACATTATTTCAATGACATATTATTGAATAGTTCTCTCAGTAATATTTAAGGCATTCTTTATGACAAAAAAATTGTTATGTCCATGTGACGCAACTTCAACATGAATTATTCTAAATATGAATATTTCAAAATATGTGTAAATACATATTTATGTACACAAATTTTGAAGTTGATAAATGCACTCAAAGTATAGCTAACAGAAAAGTGTCAAGGCCACTACTCTAAAGCTGTTGAAGGGCTAGGTTCTACTCTTAGGTTTTATCACCAAAAATAGGTGTGGACATGACAGATGAGACGGAAATCTCGAGTAAGGTAAAACATAGAAAAAGAAGGAGGGAACGAGAGTGCAGTATGGCTTTATATAAATAAATAAGAACATATAGAGTGGAACATCACAATGTGACAGTTGAGCTGACTGTTGTTATAGATAGTTGTGCAATGAGCAAAAGACTAGGCACCAGGGCCTCCTGCTTTTGACAGGCCCTTGCACAGGCATTAAACTGCTGTCAGCAAACACCCACACACACACACACACTCATGCGCACACACTCCTACACACACAGATGAGAAGCAGGAAGACTTTCAGAGGTCAAATGACTGGCTCACTCAACTGCCTTGCCTGTCAAACCCCACTATCACTGTGACAACAAAGGAAACACAGAGGATAATCCAGAAGTATAGAGAAAAACAGGCCTAATAAAAACTCACTTTTGAACAACACTGAGAACAGATTTCTAAGTCAATTTTCATGGTGGTAAATAAAATAGGACACAAATTCAATGAATGGATGTTTGGCCAGCTTTTAGATGGAATTTGTAAGCTACTGACAGTGGTTGTTTAGGTGCTTTGGCTAAATGTAAGTGGCAGGTGCTCTTTGAGTTTGAACCACCCTCTGTGTTAAGTGTGAAAATGTCAGAGTGACCAGACTGTCTGCTTTAATCACCTTGTGCTCTTATGTGCATTTGAAGTAGAAGTATAGCTTTAATCGTAGGTAGACGAAAACACGTTTTTGTCTTCTTTATTCCCCCCTCCTCCAAGAGCTCAGCAGGCATCTACACCCTCCGTCATGCTGAAAAGATCAGTGAACAAACCCAGGCAGACCCTTCCTGCTGAGCCCAAAATGTTAAAAGGTTGAAATGTTACGATTCCTTTCCGCGTCCAAGAATAGAACAATGTCTTGTTTGCTCCCAGCTGGCATTCACAGTAAATCCAAAGTCCAGGGAATATCAGATAATTCTGCCTATTCTCTCTCCTTGCCATTTGGCCACATCACTCTCAGCTGTCTTATCTCTGACAGTCCGGACCACATCAACCCTCCCCACACGTATCTAGTAGCCATGACCTCCAGACTCAGCCTCCGCCTGGAGAAAAAGAGAGGAAAGCATCCCCAAGCTGTCAAACCCTGCAAATACCAGCTCCACCTTTCTGCCCTTGTGGTTACCAGGGAAGGACAGATGGAATTAGGATAGGCTAATCAAATATTTGGCAAAGAAAAGACAATGGGCCAATAGCCTATTGCAGCTGTCATAGCGTGCTCACTTGAATGCATGTATTGCTAATCAGTGTGATGCAGCACATGATTTGTACATAGGAACAATGCAGTTTTAATATATATGTATATATATGTTTGTGTGTGTGTGTGTGTGTATGTATGTATGTATGTATGTAAGTGTAACAAGGTTGCAAAAAGTTTGTAATTATAAATATCGGCATTGACACTGATAGTGTAAATGAATTTCACAGAAGAGGGAGTAGAGGAAGTGTGAAACCTGATTAATCAGGAAGTCTGTGAAATTATAGCTCCTATTTAATTTTCGGTGATGAGTGTGACAGGGTCAGACTGTGTGGTAAAGAATTAAGATTACAGGGCAGAATATTTTTTTATGGAAAATGTTCTTATGTATAAAGACTGGCATTCTATTGAACTGTGTTTCTTGGGGGGGAATTGAAGTGTCAACAGTAGTTATGCCAGATTCATGATTCTACTTGTGTTTTTAATGAATTTCAACAATACAGTATTAGTCACAATATTTACAGTTTATCAAGCCCTCAATAAGCCCCAGTATTAGTTCAAGCATTAGACCTTCAAACTGTACTTAAAACGTTATTATTAATCTTATTTAATCTCCCTGCTCAAACACACAAGATTCAACACTTCTGTTAATTCTAGTGTGGGTGTTTGAGTAGAGAACCAATGGGGTGTAGGCTTGACTTAAGGTGTAATAAGATTAAGATGTAATAAGATTTTAAGGCATTAAACAAAACTAAATCAAGGCATAGCATTACGCTAGGCTTTCTTGTCTGCACTGACACTGTATGTTCCAGTACAATACAGCAAAGTATTATTTGCTATATTATATTTCTCTACTTTAACTAATATTATACATAAAGAGTGAACAAGTCCAGAAAAAAACAGGAATATAAATGCATGATTTCATTCTGAGTGGTGCTATGGTGTTTAATTATATGTAAACAATATGATGTACCACTGTGAAAAGGAAATTATATCGAGGGCAGAGGGATTTCAGGGGGAGTTTTCCATATTAATCTCCAATAAAAACTGCAGCCCAAAGCATGACTGCTCTTTCAAAAGTGTCATTAGCTTCATTTTTATGTTGCCTGTTATGAATTAAAGAGAGAAAAGCTTTCAGATAAAGCTATGCTTCCTCATTAAAGTTTGATTATGTTAGCCGCCAACTGAGCTGAACTGTTATTGAAACTCGGGGACAGATAGATTACTCACAGCACGGACTGGCCTTAGGGGTGGTAACCCACTTGAGCCTACATAGTGGACGCTAAATAAAATTGATGCGGGAGTGATGCCTCCATTGAAGCAGGACAGATGACTTACCACCGTGGAATAAGAGAGAAACCAGATTATCCAGACTGGCTGTGCACAGAAAGGGAACACAGTGTGAGAAACAAATTTAATAAGGAAAACACCTTTCCAATATCACTTTCATTCATGCACCATAGTACCTGCAATCTTCAGTACATCCAAGAACAAAACTGTAAAACTACAAAGTCATACAACTGCTTGGAGAAACAGGCTGAAAATATATTTTACTAATGCATGCAAACATTAAAGCACAATGGTAGCAAACTACTCAGAAATTGCCAAAGGAGACATTTGTGTATATCATAAATGACAGGTCTGTGACAGATCCTGCAGTCTTTGAGGACAAAGGGGATGAAGGTAATTGTTTGATATAGCTAGTCATCAATTTACCAAATAGCAGAAGAGAATCAAAGCAATCATGCAATCAAAGCAATGTATGAATAAATAGATCCACGTTTGACTGGTGAGTGCCTTCTGATTGTGCTTTTGTTATTCATCACCTAAAGGCCTTGCTTTTCATGTCCTTCTTTTTTTCATCTTTTCCTGAGTTAAAGTAATAACGTCATTACGAAAGCAGAGTCGTGAATTCAGATGCAGCGATTGTGCAAGCAGTAATGAGCACTAAGGCCACAGACAATCAAAGTTAAGTGGACACCATGAAAGAGCAGGCTACTGGCTTCTGCAGGGGGCGAAGGATCTAAAGTGAACTCTTACATAAATGAGTGTCCAAACTGAATATTTAGTTCAAAGGACTGAAATGCTTTAAAAAAATGTCAGCAATGTCTTTGTGAATGTAAATGAATGCTTTGGTCATTAATTCTACAGTTAAAAGGTTCTGAGATCAGCCCAGAGATGACCTAGACCTAGAAAATGGATTAGTTGTCTGATTAGTCTGAATGTCAGTCAAATAGTTTTGTCAAAGTTCTCGGCTGCGACAAAATAGATCAGACCATTTACAGACACGAAAGAGAGATCAAATGACTAAATTTCAGATTCTGTGCTTTCAGCATGGTATCTGTAGACCAATATTCAGATCTTGGAAAAAAAAGAAACCCCTGCAGTTTATTTTTCAGCAGTCAGCATCTCCATTTTGTTTCACAGAGAAGAAAACATTTGTTTCCTTTGAATTACTCAAGTACTGCAAACACTCTATCATTTCAATTTCCTCCAGGTTCAATACAGTTTTCTGATTGATTTTGATTGAGCTTCAGATTGATTTTGCTGCATTGTCATTTCCTTTACAATGATGCTTTAAAGAACAATATTTTCAGTTTGAAAAAAGAAGATATTTTGTAAGGTAACGTTGTTCAGTTCAAAACCTGAACCTATAAATGATAAAACCTGAAAAACTGAACTTTTTTCAATGGTCTCTTATTTTTTTTCAAGGCTGTGTGGATTAAAATGTTAAAGAGTTTGTTTTTACAGTTTGATTGCTTAAACTGTGAACATATGAAAAGCTGTTACAATTCTTGGACAGTAAGTAGTAAATCACATTATGTGCTGGAATCAGACTGGTCAGTGTCAGTTGATGAGATGTTGTTTAAGTGTGTATGTAGTTTCTCTGAATGTGGGTGCAATAATAACTGTGTGCATCAAGTCAAATAATCAATAGTGTGCAGAAAAATAAAACTGTATCAAGACCATTTCTTAAAACTCTAAGAGCGAACGTCTATTTCCTCCCACATCAAAATAGCCATTCTGCTTTATATTGTTCTGAACACATAAACAACAGTTAACAACATTCAGATAGAAAGGATGACATGGCACTAGATTATTCTGAAGCTCTCACTCAGAGAGGTCAAAAATGGACCTTGCATAATTTTGGCCCTTGAAAATCACAATAGGAATGTTTTAAATACTTGAGCTAATGGAGCAGCTGTTCCCGCTGTTGACCTTAACTCTTGAAATGCTCTAATGCTCTGGTAAACAACTCCTGCAGCACTCCTGCTTATGGGGACACCAAAATAACTTTAACTCTTACGAAGACAATGTGAAATGTAGCCTTATAATTTTTTTTTTAATAATTTAGGACCAGGACTGGGAACCATGGGAATGTACCATTAGAATTTTTTTACAAGACGTCCTGGGGTAATTTCCTCTCTTACAGATGCTACACAGTGATTTTATTTCTGATTGTCTTGGCTGATATTTAATCCCTCTTGTTGTTTCAGTAGTTTTTGACCACTGCTGCTCACAATATTTAGTCTCCTAGTGCACATAATCATATTCAGTTCCTGAATTGAGATACAATGAGCTTTAAATAACCACAGTGTGAAAGCATTGGAAGATGAGAAAGAAAAGAAGTCAGAAAAACTCAGAAGAGTAATAATCTTCAGACTAAATAAGGAACAAAATCTTACTTTACAGAGTCTCTTCTGCTATTTGCTCTCAATAACAATGTGTGATGCAAACGTCGGAGACAAACCACTAGAGGAGAAGGACATAAAAGGTCAACAAATTCAGTCTGAATTGTCTTTGTTTATATACTCATAAATTCTGTTCTAACTCGCTCTTAATTATTTTATCTGTGTGTTTATTAAAGCACACACAATTCCCTGCAGTTTTTTAAAATAAGCTACTTAAATAACTTGTCGCAATAAGCCTTGTTGCAAAAATGCAAAGGGTGTGCAGTACTTTTCCGACCTTCAGTTTGGTTCTAGGTGGAGAGTCTAAGGATGATAAAGAAAGCTCAGACTAGCACCATGGAAACAGCCTTTACTCTGATACAATGCAATGCTTTAATCTCTGCAGGAGTGGAAGAAAATGTTCTGAATAAAACCGAAGATCAAACATTAGAGATTCTTTAGCCACAGAGATTTGTCAGGCAGTCAAGAACCCTGCCTATGCACCGATGAGCCTGCAGTCATGGAGTCATGGAACGAAACTGGTTGGAAGCAAGAACATTTGGAAAGAACAAAATAACTCACCCACTTTGTGTGTGTGTGTGTGTGTGTGTGTGTGTGTGTGTGTGTGTGTGTGTGTGTATATGTGTGTGCACCTGTGCTGGTGCTGTCGTATAGTTGGGCTAAGAATCAAAAGGCTGGGAATAAAACCTCGGTGTCAGCAACTCCAGCTGAGCTATTAGCCTTTTGCCTGATGAATAATAGATGCGCTGTAATGCTGCTGCTTTGCCACTGCTGCCTGTGTATGACAAGCAGTGAGACAATGAATGCAAAAAGAAACAGAACTGACTCATTGTACACCACACACACACACACACACACCCCACCGCTGCTCTTGCACTGCTCTTCAACTCAAACGAAGTGTGTTTTTGTAGCCCTTCCATTGTAGGTAACTGTTTCTATCACCCTAACATTTAGGATGGTAGTCAATTAAAAATTAAAAATGAAGGATGTCAGATGTGGTCAGTTGGCATCATGATGGAGTACTTTTTGATGAGGTAGTCTATTACAGTAATTAGTCATTAGTCTATTTTATAACTCTCCGACAAAAATGCACTACACAGTTGCTGGACTCGTACACATCACATCTCTGGGCTGGTACCCATAAGGTTACATCTTCATTAATTTATATAAAGAGTATAATTGCCTCATAGTCCTTTATTAGATCATTTGTATCTACAGATTGTAATGTACTGTTACAGACCGTAGTCTTTTTGCATAGTTTTCATCTGCAAGCCCAGACCAATTTCATACCACCTTGGATCACCTACATACGCTGCCTACCCTTTCTACTCCTTATACAATGTCCAGCAAATACAACTACGGTTACAGATTCGAACTGTTCCTACTATACCAACTGTAGATGTCCAGCTGTTTAACAGGGATTAAATCTGTACACTATAATCTCTCATTATTAATCATCATACAATACATTCTTTTATTCTTCCCCGCTAGCTGGAGTCCCTCTTTCCGTATTGATTCCTAGCAAGGTTTTCTCTCCAGCTTTAGTGAGTTTCTCTTTGCCTCTGTTGTCTATGGCTTGCCTCCTAAAGCATCAGTTCAGATTCTGTAAAGCTGCTTTTTGACATCAGTTATGAAAAATGTTATTTCATGAAATTGAACAGAACATCACTGTTAATCACTGTTCAAAAAATGATGAAAACCACCCCCCAACAAGAACTATGAGTGAGTATATATTGTTGTGCAATGCAATGCGGATAGAAGTTAAGTATGTCAGTGATAAAATGTGGTATAAAGTGTGGTTTGTCCATGTATTTATTTTAGATTTCCCTGAATCCTAGATTTAAGGAAACATTATGTGAGTTTAAACTTAAAACCCTTTTAAGCCTTGTTCATGTGTAACAACCAGTCAAAGTAGTTTGTGTCTCAATTACTAGAGCACAAGAAAGACTCAGCATTGAGAAAATATACAGCATTGCTGGTAAGGTGGTGCATGAAGATATACTTTGACTGTAAAGTAATGGATGATAACACTGTCTATGTGGTGGCCCCCTCTTTGGTGCATTAGTATATCAGAATACATTATTACTCATTCTGTTTGTTCATGGTTTGATTTATGTTAGATCACGTCTTCATAGCCCGTTATCCGTTATGAACACACAGAAATGAATTTCATTTTTGTTCACTGCTACTCTAAGGTGCTGTCTCATGAGGTCATCCTTTAAATTTTAACATTCTTTTTTTCCGTCTCACTCTCTTTTAATATTTTATTAGAGCATTGTTTTTGAACACACAGTCCTGGAGGGAGGGACTGACATGCTTGATTTAGTGCAGCCGTGCGTTTCGGAGAGGTACCTGTGTTGGAGCGTGATAAGGCGACAGCACTTGTTAAACATTGCTTACATCAGAGTGGGAAGCATGGCCAGAGACTGGAGGGGAAACGGGAGTAAATAAGGCTGGGGCAATGGGGGTCCACCTCCAGCTGTGCTGTAAGGGCTGCTGTGGCACTGATGCAGCCTTACCCACAGCAGTCTGGCAATCGGAGAGATTACTACTGCACATTATGCTGGAGACCCCACCACACCCCCAGCAGATACACTTTTATTCTTTGAATATGAAACTATAATATTTAGATGAATTGTCGCATTACAGAATACATAATATACAAGAGCTATAAAAGCTCACTTGTATTCTTTGAGCTGTCAACATGCAGCAGAGTAAAAGCATCACTGCGCTGACCCACAATGTTCAGGATTTGCTTTAATCATTACTCAACAGGAATCACTAAAACAAAACACTTCTAGCATTGCAAGTTAAGCATTTTCACACACTGCACACTTGAGTTCTTGTGTTTCTGCTTCTTGCAAAGAGGCATGGTCATAAATCTGTTATGAACAAGAAACTATTTTACAGGACTATTGCACCTGCAAAATCCCATAAAAAAGATCATTTCTGCAGCAAAGCCAGTGAGGCAGAAAGCTACCTAAGTCACATTAAGTAACAAAGAAAACCCCTCCTGGCCAAAGCTTAGATGTTTGACAGCCTGGGAACAAGGCAAAATCTCCTGAGAAATTCCGCCCAATTTAAAAAAGTAGAAACAAGCTTTCTATGTGGACTCACCCCTCCATGCTTATTGATTGACCTTGGATGAGTAATAGTGACTTACTAGTCTTATACACTTGCTTTTTGGCCTAAATGTCGTGCTATCAACGCTTCAGCGCACAATCACAACTGCCTGGTCTGTGTTTAACACTGTGCACAAAGATTTTCACAAGGGAACAGTGATAATGTACACACACACACACACACATATATATACATACATGTAATTTTTTTTTTTTTAATGGCAGTACATATAAGCAATATATTGGAAATTTCAATGATAAATTGGAAAGTCATCCACTGATTCAAAGCACAGTTAGTTCATTTACCTTACAAAAATATCCTACTCTGCTCTCATCCTGCAAAATCTAGAAAAAGACACTGTTACTGTTCTGTCACAAATGTCACCAACACAAATGTCACTGTTCCAATAAGCAATAAAAGGACCAAATATTTCAGAAACAAATGTTGCAATAGAGAGCATAACTAAAACTTCAGGACCCACTTTGTACCTTCTAGTGCAGTGGTGTGTCTGCAAGGTGTGTAAGTCTGTGAGGCAGTTGTCCGAGACAGAGTCAAGACCGAGTCTTTGAAGGGTCGAGACCGAGACGAGACCGAGAAAGCAGAAAATGGTCTCG
>JBBKCR010000006.1:12803409-12824430 GCA_037577295.1 Ladigesia roloffi | reverse complement strand
TGAGAGCTCGAGTATGTTGTGTTCTGTTGTTTTGTATTATTAAACCCCTGTTTTCTGCAATTCTGTGGCGTTCTTCCTGTTTATTTCCCCTTCTATATGTCATACCGTGACAATAGTCTGTGAATACAGACTTAAAATTAACAGCAGATAGAAACAGCTAAATATAAAAGTATAAATATGATCCCTGTCAATTCTCCTAATCTAATGATGACTATTTGTCGTGAAATAGAAAGAAATTAATATGCTACATACTAATATTGCCATGGCTACAATTTTGTTGACAGTTTACCAATAGTTTCAGTGCTCTCAGGAGACTAAAAACCTGGCTCAGATCAACAATGCTGTTGTATGCCATGTCCACCAGAATAGTTTGGACAATTTTGATGTCAAACAAATATGCCAGCAGTTTATTTCCATTAATGAGAGGTGAAGGTATGTTTTTGGTTTCTTCCTATATGAGCAATAGGCATTGAGCTGTTGTGTGGTACCTAACAGTAGTTTATGTTTAAATTAGTGCTGTCAAGTGATTCAATTTTTTAATCTAATTAATTACATGGTGTGGCGATTAATTAATCTAATTAATCGCACATACATACCATTTATTATATACAATTTATTATTGAATACAAGCCTATAACTTGGTCATGGCATTTTTAATACTGACTAAACTAAACCTATGCCTTCGGTTACAGTGTATGATAGTCTCTCAGCTCTACACACACTCTGGCCACAGTGCTGAGACTCCGCCCCTCTGGAGGTCTGGATGGACAAAGCTAATGCGGCTAATTCCAGCCCAAATTTCCCCCCTCCTGCTGCCTTTAGCTCAACCAACAGCTCTCCTAGAGACATAGGTCCCCATCAATGTCCAGAGCAAATCTACGCCCTTGGCTCTCCGGGTGCAGAATGCATGGCTGCCCGCTACTTCACTTGGTGAATGTCTTTAAATGCAGAGGAGGTATTTGGTGCTGTTCACACTGTGTGCAGTAGTGTGTTCACTTGGACCGATTGATCACTTTAACTTTTAGATATTCCATCTCCCCCGCCCCCTCCACCCATCACACGCTCAAGTTCAGGAGGAGATTCTGACATTGTTTGCGCTGCATTATTGATTTTTTCTCGAATACAAATACAAATACGAATATTTTTCTCTTAACAAATACAAATACAGATACAAATAGTGGGCGCTCTGCACATCCCTAATATACATATATCATTCATTATTCAGTGGACACAGTCAGTAAAACCTCTATATTTGTCATATAATGATGGTAGAAAAATGAACAGAAGACATTTCCTTGAATCAGTGACGCCTTTGGAGCGTGAGGGGAGAGCTCTAACGCAGAGAGAAGCGAGAGAGCGGTTTACTCACACGGTTTAGTCTGTGAACGCTCTGCAAAAACAGAGAAAGAAACCCACCAGGATTCAACATTCACATACACACACAGCTTTCAGAGTACTCACGGTTTGGATGGTGAGAGGGACCTTGACAGTCACTTGGCTGTGCATGTGTCAATATTTAAAACATGCTTATGCTGAAACATTAGCAGGACTCACTGACGTTGTCACTCACTGTTTGACATTTTAATATTTAAATCTCTAACACAGGGTTCTCCAACCTTTTTACCTCGGAGAGCAACTTTTACTAAATGAAAATGGTAGAGAGTAGGGGTGGAAACAAATACAAATACGGTATTCGGATTGGCACAAATAACGTGTTTTTTCCGAATACCATATTCGGACAAATACTTAAAAAAAATATTTGTATTCGGGAAACCACGCCCCCCAATACATGTCACAGGCTCGCGCTCGGAAATAGGTACCATCTCCCGTCATCTGAATCTAAATCCAAATCATCACCTTTGACTCATCAACCTTGACTGTTTTATTGACAACTAATAGGCAAATAATTATTTGGTGTAAGAAGGAGGCAGATATGGTTGGCTATACATGCAATTTCCGACTGTGGGATCGTTCACATATCGCGTCATTTGCAAGCTCAAGTCCATTATTTCAAATGTAGACGTGTGTCAGCCGCGCTCATAACGGAAGCGACGCATCGAGTTGAAAACAACTCAACTTTTCAGAACGCCGCAAGCGCACCGCGCGTCATGTGACAAGATTCAACCAAATGGCTTCCTTGCCTTTTCTGTTACACTGACCCCCCCTGCTCTAACATCTTCTGTTCCCTAACAATAGCTGAGGAAATTGTGGGACATAAGAGATAATATGCAACTGTATTTTCAAGAGTAGATGCAAAAGGAAGAATTGTAAGGTATTAAGAGGACAAACTAAATCTTCATGCCGACATGAGCTATCCTCTCCTGCTCAAGCAATCCTTATGAATGTAAAGTGCAGAGTTGGTATTCAGAGAAAGTGCTTGATGTTAGACTAAATTGCAGGGAAAGACAAAGAGTCAAGATTTCTGCACTGGCTAAGGTGATAGGTGATATTCTAAAAGGGGTGAAACCATTCTTATGCACAAAGGGTTGTAAACTGCCAGTAGCTGTTCCAGGTGAAGTCAATGATAGAGAGATTAAACGCTGTTAGTATTCCACATGAGTGCACAAAATAAGACCAAATTGCAGAGAAAGACATGAGAATTTGCATTGGCTAAAGGATATGTGATTCTAAAGGAGCTGAAATGAATGAAAACTGTCACTTGCAGTTCAGAGTGAAGTCTTTGATGGGAAGAAAATATGGATTTCGGAGATACAAGAATTTTCCTCCATTTTAGTTAATGGGAATGTGTCTGGAGTGATTTTCCCTCTGTGCATTGTGTATGTCTGAGCGAGTGAGTGAGTGAGGCAGCGCCTGTGAAAGACTTGTTTTGACATATGAACCAGAGTCATATTTTTGGAAATGCTGTGCAGCATTTAGGCTAATTGCTCATGAATATTCTTTCACATATGGAAAATGTGTGCATAATTACTACAGCAAAGTTCTGTTCAATTCAGCACTACATTTCTAGGATATTCTGGGAAGCATGGATCAATACTGCTGTTTCACAGTGTAATGTCTAGTCAAAATGTGTCATTTAGGAAGAGGATGAAAATTCTGTAATTAAAAGAAAACACAATTAAAATTGCAACTATATATACAAGTGTATACAGATTGTTCAAAATCATACATATTTGTCTTCCTAAAGCAGCTGGATGTGTTTTAAGTCTGGAGACTCCAGGCCACTCCATGTTTTCCAGCTTACCATCTTGTTCTTTTTTTCTAAGTTGGTTCTGGCACAGCTTGGACTGATGTTTTGGGTCTCTATCTTGCTGTAGGACAAACCCGAACCAACTAGGCACATACTAGAGGTACTGCATGGTGCTACAGAATTATATCCCACTCCTGGGTAACCTTACCATTTTTAAACCTCTCGCAGTTCAACACTGCCCTTTGTACCATTTCATGCTATTCATTTTTCTTTAACTGTTTAAATTTCAATAAAATAAAGCTTGCTGTTCTAAAACTTTTGAACGGTAGTGTATATCACACATTGTTGTTTATGTTGATGTGTTTATCCTGTCTGCTTTCCACAATAAATGCCATATATTCCCACAGGACATTGCATGATGCCATGCTGTTCATTAAGTGAAATTCAGGAACTTGTGGGTCTATGCTGACAACTATCTGACCTCTGTGGACACGGGTTTGTTAAATTCATAAACCACATCCAGGGCAGCTGCAAAGCATAAATATGTGCATGTTGAAAAGTTGCTTTGGCTGCTAGTGTAGTAGTAAGAAAACTCATGTTTAATATGAATATTAGTACACTTTCAGTAGCCTCTTCCAGTAAGCACTGTTATATTGCAGGCTCATTAATGGACTCTCTGCTTTACATAACAGGCTATAGAGGACTCATTAAAACACTCTCCCAAACCTAATATACAATCTTATGAATAATGTTGTACAAACAGGCTAAGATTATGCAAAAGAATTGACTAGACCCTGTAATTAGGGACTATGGCTCAATAACTGGCCCATTATAGATGACATTTCGCTGTTAAATGGGTTATTTGTTTGTTTTGTCTACACAAATGCTTATTTGTGAATGTGTTTAGTAATCATATAAGGTTGAACAGTTTCAAAGCTGGCATTTTGAGAACAACAACACTAAAACACTCCCACCAACATTAAAAACTTATTGTGGCAGAGCTCCATTTTTAAAGGATGCATCATGTTGTTGTTCCACCTTAGGTATTGCAGTTAACCACAAATATGGAGAAACAAATCCATGAGGTGCCATATGACTCACTGTAATGTTTACAAAGACATTTGTGTTTACAGTTTAATGTTGATCTTTAATTTTGAATCTGCTGTTGTATTTAAAGTATGATACCCAATTGAGAAAGTTGTATTTCTCTGAAAATATTAGATGATGAGTCAGTAGATAATTTAGGTTTGACTTGAATATATTTCCACTGGGCACATCTAGTGTAAATTATTGTTCTGTATATGATATTAAAGCAGAATTAGTATCAGAAAACTTTATTTATCCCAGAGACAATTGCTTATATAATGACTGCAAAGACACACAGGGACACAATGACAAGAACTATTGAATATACATTCTGAATTACTTTTTAAGGAAAAACAAAACAGTGGAAAAGAATAAAAGCTCAAAATGAAAATAAATATTTAGCTATATACAGAAAAATGCTCAATATAAAGACAAAAGGAAACACATAAATAACTCTCTCTATCCCCATATTTAGAGAGGGCACAAATTACTAATACTAAATAAACTGATATAACTGCTGAAAATAAAGGAATGACATTTAAAAACATGAGACGAGACATAGAGCAGTTACAACATGCAACACTGGGCTCGCTGCACCTCTTTCCAAAAAGCCCCAGTAGCATTTAGTAATCTCCCCACAAAGAATGTGTATTATCAAAAAACCTACACATTAAAGAACAGATGGGTGCTTTGAGGGACTTAATTTAAGGTCACTGGTGTTTTACCAAGACATATTTGACACATTTACGGGAAGGATGTGGTGGACACTTAATCCAAGAGCCAATGCTGGAGTTTTTTTTGACCAACATTTAAAGCATTAGGACATCAATCCCTGTTTGAATCATGACTGAGATCCCTTCAAAACAACACTGTGAGCAATATAAATTTAACAGCATACTTTTACAGTTAACTGTAACATTGTGCTAATGGAACAATATTACAAAAGTAAAGGAGTAAATGAGGCACTATTAATACTGGTCTATTCTTGTGCAGGGAGCACCTGAATAGTGTCATACATTCTGTAATGGTGAGAATTCCATGTGTGTGACCTGAATAGTCGAGGAGGCATATTTATGCAAAATACAGATTCCCCTTGTTTCCGATAGAAGCTGCAGAGTGGCACAGGGTTGCGTACTGTAGCCCACTGCTTAAAGCCTGTGCTCATTATTTACTCCTACTTACAAGCATGCATTTTTGGGAAAAAAAACACAGTGAGACATTATGTGGGTTTCATTCACCATTTCCCAAGATTCTGTGATCCTCTGTTTATTTAATGCTTGTCTCAGCCGGCAGCATTATTTCTGTTTTCTCTGCTTAGCATTCTGTGGAAACAAATCAACTGCATACAACCAAACAGCACACCATTATTTTTGATGTCTGTCCGCAAATGTGGAAATGTGCAGCAAAAATTACTAGCAAGATTTGAAGAACTGCAGACAAGCACAATTTACAGACAGAATATCATTCTTGCCAGACGAAAGACCCTTTGGAAAAACACTTTATTATTTTGGGCTCATTTTCTACATTTGTGCCCTGTGGTGCGTCCCTGCCTTGCACCCATACACCCGGGGATACACTCTGAATACCTGCAACCCTACTCAGGATTAAGCAGTTACGGAAAATGAATGAGTGTATGAATAAATATTACATTTGTTTTGCTTTATTTATTTGCTGCATGAGGTTAATTATAAAAAGTACAAACTTCATACTACAAGTTAATTGTTTTATTATTGAGTAAACTAAAAATACACATTACTGAGTTTACTGGGTTAGCCTTAACCAAGCAGTCAAGCTAAATGTTATACCCGCGTATTTGAGGTGGACTATAAATCAGAAAATTCCTGGTATTAGTACCTGGTAGTTACGCAGCATAGGATGAAACAGCAATACAAAGCCACTTGACATAGAAATCAATAATTCATAAACCCATGCCTACACAGATTCATAAATCCATGTTTAATTTGATTTAATTTGATTTTTCTGAAGATATGTCTTGCCTGAACATGTGTCATTGCAGTGAAACTGAATGTGAGCCTATTAGTACCTTCCACCTTGCTATTCTGAATAATTATCCAATTATAAAATATTTTGCAATGTCATTAGATTGTCTTAGAATTTATTGGGGATCATATCACCTATGTAATTAATTACTGCTTTGGAGTTTGTACTACACATTTGCTTGGTTATTATGAAGACCTTGAAAGACTGTGAGAAAAAATAAATGTAAATCAGACATGCAACTTTTGAACATTTAAAATGCCTTGTCATAATGTTAAGAATGTTTCAAGAACCATACATCCAATACAAGTATCATCTTTTGATTGCACCTGATTGCTCTTTCTGATTCCAGATTGTTTAGGACCCACCAGTCATTAACTTGCTGGAAACTACTATATACTTCTCTGCAGTTCCTTCCAGCACAAATCCAGCTCAAACTCTGAATATTATTTAACCAAATGCTACAAGGATGCATTACAAGCGCCACTACCACATGCATAACTTCCCTGCAACAACAGATATGCAGGCATCCTTACTCAGCATTCATTTTTCTTCCTGACACTGCCTAAAGCTATAAACTCTTGCACTCCATGCCTCACACTCCCATGCATACATTGCTCTAAAAATTCATGCACACTATTTTGAACCTGTGATGTTCGGGTGTTAGTCATGTGGGCTTGAGGAGGTATAATAAGAACAGTTGGAGTCATGGGTGAATGGGCTGTGAGCACGTAGGGCAAACTGGTCAGCTAAATCCAGCTGACAGGCCGACATCTCTCTCAGTGTGGCTGAGGAGCAATCTTGCATAGCCTACAGCTACAGCAGTCCTCCCTTTAATGTAGTCGCAACATAATGTCCACATAAATTTTCATATTTTTCCATTTTAAGTTGCCTTCTGGTCTAAAGGAAGCAATCCCTTTTGCGGCCACATGCCTGTCTGAAATATCGGAATGTGCAAGGGTTAGAGGCAGTGGCAGATGAAAGGAGTTAGAGTGCTTCCAAGTTCCATGCCTTAGACAGTCACTTAAGATGTCCCCTTATTTCAAGCTGTGTTATAATTTGTTCTGTGTCACAAAACATTACTACAAGAGCAAAACCCGTACACTTTAATAATAAAATGCAGTAGCCTTAGGGAGTGGATTGGAATGGCCTTTGAATAAATGTCACTTATGTCAACCCCACAAAGCCTAAATTAACCCAGCAAAATCCCTGCAACTTTGATATTTGTTCTTATTTTAACACTAACCTTTAGGTCACATTAACAGTGTAAACAGGAAGAATGATAAAGGTAGTTCTTTGCAGAAAGCAAGTGTCAGATTTAATCTCTGGTATCTAGGGGTGTACATGAGATGGACTGCTCTGAGAAAATAGTGCTTATATCTGACAGCAGGATGTGTGTGTGGTCTCATGCCTCCCCAGTCTCATCAGTACTGTCATTAGAGCATTATGAGCAAGCCGCTATATATACTCCAGAGGGAGACTGGCTCGAGCAATGCTCTGTATTGCCACTATAAATAAAACTCAGTTCACTTTTATTGTGCCATGTTCCCCACGCTCCTCTTTTAAAAGAGTATTCCACCCAAAATCCATAAGCCCTTATAATTAGTAACAATTTAATATTACATTAGATTCTTCAAAATGAAAGATCCTGGATGGTTTAATCATTGTAAATGGTCCTGTTGTTACAGAGCATTTACATTATGTATGTTTTTTTAAAAGGTTCTGCACTTTTGTACAACATATTTAACAGAATGCAGAAAAACATCTACTCAGACGTACTTTAGGGAAGACCCTAAAGCATTTCTTCTGCGTCATCGCTTCAAAGAACACTTTTAGGCATCTTTATTTTAAGTGTAAGGGAATCTGTAGACAAGGTTTTCGTAATGGTGCATAATGTTCTAAAGGCTGCTAGCCATATACAGTTCCTTATCCCTTATCCCAGCTGCTCATATTTCACCACTAGCTCATTTTCCGCCAGTAGAGTACCTTATAAAAACACACTTTGAATTATTCAGTCTCAGCCTATATAAAATGAAGCCTTTTACATGTTTGAAAACAGATTGACTGTATACTACTGTCCTGAGAGTGGTAAGAATTCCTGACAACTGCTAGCAGAGAGCGACCCCTCCTCTCGATTCCTCCATTGCTTTGAGGCCCAGTGTTGGAGAGCACTCCGACTGAAGCATTACATTCAAACTAGTTCTGTCATTTCATCCCCGCTCATCAGAACCAAGGGCCAGGTCACTGACTCAGGCCTCCAAGCCAGGCTTTCCAGTGAGTCAGCATACACACAGTGTGCTGATAATGCACAAAAAAGAAGCCTTAGAATGTACTGACCTGGTGAAATTAAAGATCCGGAAACACTGATACTATGAAGACAGATGATGGCTAAACTCTTGGCATTTTCCTTAAACTATTAAATGAAAGAGAAACATTTGTTTAAAACATATCTCCTCAAAATATTACTATTCTCTTAAGTTGAATCACCTTTTACTTGGTGTTTACACATCATGCCTCTCCCTCTAGCCACTTTGCACAGCTCTTTGCATACTTTAAACTTGCTGCATGATAACTAGGTAAAAGTCTAAATAAGATTAAATGGGCCTCGTTACATGCTGTAATGTAAAGTCATTATAATAATTAAAATGTTATAACAATTAGGAAGCTAATAAAATACTTTGTCAGTCACTTACACCTGAAAAGTCTGTTCTCAGAAGTCATCAAATAGAAAGAACTTATATACAATTAGGCAAAGACTGGGGCTGTACAATATGTGTAGTGTTTATGTACTCGTAAAAAATAAAGGTGTCAGAATGGGATCTGTGTATTATGCCATAGAACAGTTCCCTAGAGAGCAAAATGATTTTTTAAATGGTTTTATTTCTCTTTTATCCTTTTTTTTTAAGTATAAAGAGCCTCCACACAATGTAAAGTTCTAGGAAAATTTCCAAACAACATTATTCCATGGGAAACATGGGAAAGATTTTTCACACAAAAATTGGCTCTCTGTGAAAGTGGTCAGTAACATTCCTACTGGAGAACTGTAATTCACACATGAGCATTTTCTTTGGTATGTGCTGTGGTTTCATTGGCATAAGCAGTCAAATGCATGAATAAATTCATTTAATTTACAGAAATAAAAATACAGTGCTTTAAGAAGAAAAAAAAGAAAAGCACAAAAACACTTTCAAACAAAAAAACTCAATACTTTCAATAAAATGCAGAACTGCTTGTAGTTTTCATCCACAATCCATTAAGAGCTTGCACTTATATCACAGTGTAATCCAATTTCACACCTATATGTGCCCAGCTTTCATTATTTGTCCTGTTCTCTAGAAGCGTTTATAACAGTCTGACATAGCATTTTTTCTACAGTGGGATTTACACTGTGTGGCGGCAGATCAATCTATGTTCTCTCATATCAGAACATTTGGTTTCGGTGTTTGGAAATGAATGACACTTTAATTAACTCTGTAATATTTTCTTATACATGTCTCAAATGAAACAGGTGAACTGAGATAAATTGTTTACAGTATACAACTGATTGACTGCACATTAAGGCATCACAAGACAAGCATTTTCCCCCATTCAATAAGCTTTCAAAGCTGTTCAGTATTATTACAGCAAACAGAAAAAATGCCTGATTAACAATGCTCTGGAGGCATTTTGGTAATATGAATATTCCCATCTGGCTACTTTTTCTGTTCAGATGGCCATTAGTAGTTAAGGGAAAGAAGAGTCTTACACTACTTTGAAATTAAGTTAAAGTGTGCTTCCTTTAAATTCTCCAGCAGGTTAGTATGTCAGATGTTAAGAACAATGTTTGGATTACCTTTATCCATGCCCATTGCTCCTACTTTAGTATGTTTGTTTGTGTAAACATGTAGGAAATGTATTTTATTGCATGTTTTGGTCATTCAGTTCAGCAATATTTTAAGTGCTTCCATTAAGGCAGGATTTTATCATACAAATGAAAAGTGGGGATCCTGGCAATTAGTGCTGAACGAATGCATTTACATTCATTTCTTCCTCAGAGATAGAAATCACGTCTTGTTCTTCCTCTGAGATGTTTTTATAGTATAATGCCAGCCATAATGCAGTTAGAATTCCAGTCAGACCAGGCTAAATAAGTGTAAGTGGTTAAATACAGTGATTAAACATACAGATGATATAAATGATACAAATACAATTTTAAGGGCAAGCAAACAACACTGAAAATTGTCCAGTTAGCTCCTAGCAGAATCAGTGTTTGGTAACACATTTTTTGTATTTTAGGTCCTTTACAATGAATAAACTGTTAGCAAGCGTTTAATAATGAATATTATACTTCAAAATAAATATACTTGCAATCAAACTAAGTAATGTTGTGTTACTGTGTTAATGTGTTCTGATCTCTTAGTCTTCATAAATTAGTTTATGAACTGTTAACTGATGCATCTAATGTTAATTAATTGAATGTTTCAGTTGCATGTATGTTTGAAATTATATAATTTTGATTTTACAAGGATTGCCGTAAACTCTGAAATCTGTTTTACAGGAACTGTAAATTAGACAATAATCACCTCATCGCAAAATACAATAACGTAGCTGCCTGTTAGTCCATTCATAGTCCACCACGCCCCCTTGTCCTTTATGCTGCCTTGTCCTTTATTTCTCCTTGCTGCTGATTGACTGCTTCCCTTTGACACATGTCTTGCAGCTGGAGAATCCCACGTAGAGCATCTCGAGTGTTTTCGTGTTTTTAGTTTTGTTCTTCTTCCTGTATTTTTATTTCTTTAGATTAAATAAAATTATTACTGTATTTTCCTGCTTACAATTACAGGGCATTAATTAGAGTACAGTATATTAAGGGGTAACACTGGTATTTAAATTCTAGCACTGCGGTATGAATACAGGTTGAAATTTACATTTTCTTTAAGGCTAATGTATTAAGCTAAGTTAAATATTTTGAGCACAATTAGGGTTTACACTATAAGAAAAGGCATTTTTATGCCTTGTTCTACCACATTCCAATTAAGCTGTTTTTCGCTATATGCTGGTGCTCTTGGGGGTTTACTATATATATGGTTTTTTTTGTTTTGTTTTGTGTTTTTTTGTTTTTGTTTTTACTTACATATATCTGTGTGTATATATTTGATAATACATTATTAATTATCTACATGTTATCTACATTAATTATCTACATGGGGTTTAGCCCTCACTCGTGATTTACCTCGGGTCTTTTCAGACAGGAAACTTAGGACAAGGAGACCAGGGTCCATGCTGAACTGGGGAATTTTATTTAAACTCAAAAAACAAACATAAACTGGCACAAGGGCCGTCAGAATCAAACAAAACACTAAATACAGGGAAACAAGAAACACAGGGATGAGAGGCGATGCCCAGATAAATAGTGAGTGCAACCAACCAACTTAAATACAGGAGTTAACGAGACAAAAACAAAGGGCTGGTGAAACTAATACAGAGACAAACAACCTAACAGACACGTGCTCCCAAAACCATGTGACCTACTACAACGTGTCAACATAAAAGTCCCTAAACCCACAGACAGAACTAAAAACCCAAAAAACATGTAAAAAACCAAACACAAGATGGTGGCCTATATTAGCCACCATTACACATGTTAATGAATTCCCTATAAATATTTTATTGCTTGTAAAAAAAATACAAAAACAAATTAAAAACCCACAGTATATATGACTAATTAAAAAAAACTGCAGATTTTGAACGCTCAGCAGCTATATAATGAGTGTATGAAAAAATATATTTTTATTGATAAGGACATGCCCCCACACACAGGTTATGAAAGTGCACTGTTTGTATATCTGTTAATTGCAAAAACATATAGCTATGTACTACACACAATACAATAATGAACAATCAATATACAATTTAAGAGGTTAAAAATGCATAGACGGCTTGCCAGCTAGATGATTTTTATAAATAATAAAGCTCTGGAAGTGTGGGCCAGTGGCTCAAACGAGTATATGTAAAAGCTTCCAGAGATTTTCTGTAGAGGTTATGAGCCCTGAAATAGTCTACACCTCAAAAACAAAATACCACACACGTGCCATTTAAATAAACTAAATTGCACAATGTGGTCTTGATCCAAAGTGTGGAGGCAGGATACATTTGAAGTGAATGAATTGAAAAATGAACTGACCTCAAATTAATGTTTGCTTAATTATGTTTTTGTGTTTTTGTTATGAGCAAAATGCTGTTTGTTTCAGATTTTCATTTGTTCCAAGAATTGATCCAGAACTTCCACTAGCCTTGATTGCTTAATTGTCATTCAGAGCTCTCAGCACCATCAAACTGGCACACACTGATTTCTTTGGGAAGGGCATTTTAAAGACAATTCCACTTAGTGCATCACTGTGTAAAACAAAACAGACAGTAGGGCCTGGTGTTGTCATTTGCATATTTGCATATGTTGACTGACAGCCTGAAAGCAGATTCTGCATATTGTGGTTGAGATAAGGCTTATAGCATGACATTACCTAAAGAATTTGCAAAACACTCCAACAGATAAAAGTCATAATAAGGATTCTTTGAAGTGATGCCTTTGAAGAATCATGTTTGTTCCTTAAAGAACCTTTCAATCAATGGTTCTTTAATGAACACTTTTTCACAAAATGTTTCATACCAATTGAATAAACCAAATATTTATGTGAAGAATAATAAACCAAGAATATATACACACACACACAGCAAAAGAAAATCTTATTTTCAAATAACTGTACGTACCAAGTGAACACTTTGGACTGAATTCTGATCTGGAACAGCCACCCAATTTCTAAACTGGATATAGCAGGTGAGACGAGCTAGCCATAAATCTTTTACTCTCAAGAGGTTGTTTTGCCTCTTACAGAGAGAATAATCAAAATGTGACAAGAAATTAGTCATCAACTCAGATGGAAGACAATGTATGGAATATAAGCCCCTTTTTTTGGAAAGTGTAGAACAGGGAGAATTCAGTAAATATATTTTGGAGTCTGACACTAGACATCACTGCATTAGCTTGAAGACCAACATTTTTGAGTTAGTTTATTCCCTATAGCTTCAGCTCATTTTATGGCTACATTTAATCAGCTGCTTACACACTGTAGCATGGAATTTCTCCCAGAATATGCTGCTCTTTTTACCATCTAACTCCTTATTATTTATTTTGAGTATACTCTCCACAGAGCAGTAATGGCGCACTTTGCATCAGCAGATAGAGAGAGCAGAGGAGGCCTCTCTTCTTATGCTGGAGATGAGGCAGTTCACATCAGTTACACGGCCGACTCAATCGCTCAAACAGCTTTCAGCTCACAAGTGCTCCTCTCAAACTCTCTCCTCATCATCCTCCTCCTCTTTCTTGCTCTCCCCTTATGTCTGTACTCCGTCAAGCGAGCCACTTTATCGGCCATTGCATCAGCCCTAGACCTTGGAGAACCCTTTAGGCGGGTTATGAGCCAGAAAATGTCCCCATTCTTTGTGCAATAACAGAGAATTGCTGATATTTGCGTTAAATTCTGCTGGGCCATATGGCAATCGCTGTAAATTATGGTTTTACTTCAGACTGTGCTTGTTGACGACGACCAAATTATAAGGAGGTTCACTTACATATACATTTGATGACAAAATGCATAATGCATGATTTTATAAGTGTTTATTAGAGAAAAAATAATACCCGACATGCCCAAGCCAGTTACTGATGAACAAAAATAAAGTAATATTCCATCATATGGCCTGATGCAAGAATAAACATGAGATCATTCTAACAGCCCTGACTCGGCTGTAAGGCTGTTGTTCAAGGCACATTGACCAGCGTCATTTTGGACTTAAGATTTATCGGTAACTTCAAGGCAGAGAATTTAATTTCTCCTCTTCCCAGGAGCAGAAAGGCCTGCATGCGACATTTATGTGGGAAGTGACAGAAAGCCGTGTCACACTGAAAATGTGCATGTCAGCTCATATCCACTCTGCCATATCTCAACAACTGTTCCCTGTCAATCAAATCTGAGCCACCCACTTTCACAAGCCAAATGTCTCTCAAGTGTGTGTGCTTCTTTCTAGATAATTAAACCCTAAAACAATTATTTAGGATTAGGTAACTTCCAGTTACAGATCAAGAATCCACACAGAAAAATAAAAATATATTTAATATCTGATACTAATCTAATTCTCCTGTTACTGGTAGCAATACTGGCTGATTACATTTTGGATAAGCACAGAACCTTATATTGCTGCTAACAATAGCAAATAACCCCCATGAAATTCCTGTTTAAATCAGGTACCTGTTTATCATGGCTTTAACCCTCCAACTCTTGTGCCTTAAAGAACTTGTGGACTACTGATGGTCAGGAGACCTACAGGTTTGGTTAAATTAATAAATCCAATTTAAAACAACATGACACAACTGAGTTCCTTTCATATTAGTGTGGACAAATCACACACTTTACTAAGCATTGTAGAAGGCATTCGTACGGCTAATTAAGCAGTGACTAATGTTACTGCACACCAGATAGCATAAAGTGTTCAGCAACTGTAATAAATGTGCGCACATCACTAAAGCCTCTTACTAACTTGGTAGCTTTAGTAGGTCAAATATGGGTCAAGACTTACAGGAATAGTCACATAATATTTCATAATATTATTATAATAATAATATATTTGGGGGGATCCCCTCCCACTTTTAAAAATCATTATTTTGCCCATACCCCCATCCCGCCCGCCCACTCTCCACACATCGATTGTACAAAGTAAAAAAAATGCTTCCAACTAATTTTATAAAAGTCTTTACTTAACCTAAGATTGTGTTTCTTTCTATTTACTGTAGTCACACTTCTTCCAACCTGCTGTGCAACACTGCAGGTAGAGTTTATGCAGTGAAACATTTACATTCCCAGAACAGCACAGGTTGACTACAAGCAAAGGGCAAAGTGATTTCAGCTTCCAATTAAAAACATTGCAAAGTAGTTTTTTTTTCTCTCTCTTTCAGTGCTGAAAAGGATCCATAAATATAACAGTCCCCCTTCTTAAAGTGTCTCTCATTGCATACTGCTAGCTCAGTAAGAGGGTAATCAGTCTAATGCTGTAATTGCATCTTGGCTGTAGGAGCAAACTGGTAGTGACCTAAGGGAACTGACCTAAAAAATCCCCTTATATGTTTTTCATCAGAGTCTGCTCTTGTAATTTTTTTGAGCATTTTGTTGTCATGCATCACTCATACATATTTCTAAGCTTAAACAGACATGCACACATTCGGCTCTGACTAACTGCATCCAACATAGCCACCTACCGGCGTCAGTGCTGATATATGTATAAAACAAAAACAAAAACATCAGTATCTATATTGCCATTCCAAGAAAATATACACTACAATGCCTCTGTTCAGGACAGTATTTTCAACACATCACAGAGAGGAGATGTCTGGCAGACTGATGACTGGTGAAAGGACAGCAATCCCTTGGAAATACTGGGAAAACAAACCTCCTCACTAACTTTTACAGGAGCACCATCACAAGCATCCTGACCAGCTACATTATTGTCAAAATAAGAAAATTATTCTTTTGTTCTCTAGTATCATTGTTCTCATCTCATCCCTTTAAAGTACATCACACAGCAGAGCTAAATGGGAGTATTTATAAACAAATTTGCTGCAAAATAAAGCACTATGCTGTCAAATAATTGGCCATATAAAAACAAAGCCAAACACTAAAATGGTTATTACCAAAGGGGTAGTGCAGAATGTATTCACCTTACAGTCCCTCCAACAGGCAATCAGCATTGAGACTCTTCCCATCCCTCCCATGGGCAGTTCACCACACTCTTTCTGGGAGAAGCTTCTGCAATATCAGGAGCATCTGCCATATTGTGCAACTGTTCCTTAAACCACACAGTCAGGCTCCTGAGCATCATATGATCCCCATCCTCCCTTGACTCTATTCTCCACACTCTGCACTGACCCCCACCTCCTACCTCATCTGCTCTGGATTTAAAACCTCACATGGACCTACACCAATCCCAATCCACCTCCCTACAGCTACTTTACTGGTCAATAACAATACAATACACTTTAATAAAAGATGCTTCTGTAGCTGTCAAATGTATCTCAGCCCATAACCATTTTGCATTCTTTCTGTTTACAGACTGCTTTTTTACAAGGTTACACTATTTTTATATCCAGTCTTCCAGATCTTCCAAATGTTCACTTCTGTTTAATAATATTTTACTATATTTTCAGTATTTTACAGCATATTTTATTAATAAATCCTCCTGTTTAGATATACTGTGTGGTGTGCTGTACTATATAGAGCTGAGATTAGTTTTTTTTTTACAAAGCCGATTGTTACCGTGATATATTGGTGCTTTCTCTGTTTAATACAGCTAAGTCAATCACTGCCCAGAACTACAGGAACTAATGCTGCAACTGACAGAGCTGAAAATGGTGTGTTATATTTGACTTGAGTTTATTCCCTTTCAATATTTATCTTCATTGAGTGTGTTCTTAAATGAATGATCTGCATATGTAAACACTTTATGAATTATAATAAACCAGAAAAATAACCGCAGTGAGATCCTTCACGAAACTCGTTCCATAGGCGTGTATTTACTAATATAAAAAACAAAATACAAAAAAAGATTTATGATTTGATCAAATGGCACTAATATAATGTGAAGGTAATACTGGCCGAAAGAAATGAGGCGAAGGTGATGGCAGTGTTTTATGTAAAGCCCTTCACACAGAGAAACTCACTTCACAAAGCCCTGTCAAGGGAAAAAACAATGCACTCAAATAAAATCCAGCTCATTTCCTGTGCTGCCAGACCTGAGCCGCTCCCTCTGCTGCTCAAAATTAATGACCTAGAATCTAATACTCTCCATACAATACAACACCATTACTACCAATGTATGCTTACGTTACCATGACTTGTGTATTCTATCATAATACCTTGACAAGAAAAACTATGATGATGAACCAGGAGCAGCTGGTAACCATCAGGGATAAATGGTTTGGAAATCATTGAGTTTTAAAAGTCGGAACACATTTTTTTTTCTACTATACATTCTTGGTAATATTTGTAAATGAATCTAATAGCTTTATAAAATAAATAATTTATCATTTTTTCTGCTTTTTAATCAGACCAATACTGAATGACATATTATTTTACCAGCTGCATGGAATGACATTCACTGATAGGAAGGAGGAAAGAATGGAGGAAAGGATGGTGGTTAGCACTGTCACCTCACAACGAGATGGTCATGAGTATGATTTCCAGCCAGGCTGATCTAGTTCCTTTCTGTGTGAAGTTTGTATGTTCCCTGTCTGCATGGCTTTCAGTTAGGAGCTCTGGCTTCCCTCCACAGCATATTTCATGTGAATTGGAGATGTCAGATTGCCAGTGGCTTAATGACTGAATGAATGATTTTAAGGAAATGCACTTAAATGATTGATAGCAACATGACACTGTATCCCCACACCTCTTTGATCCAGCAAGGTGTTCAGCATGCACAGTTTGCCTCTTAAACACCAGAGTACACTGACCAAACAAACATAAACACACAAACAGGAATGTGTGGTTAGTGTGCCATAACTGTTCCTTCTGAATTTACTATTATTCACTTGATTCATCAGCTTGCTTTCTAGACATGCCATCAACGTCTGCAAACCTTAAATGTTTGTTTTTGTTGCAGAATGGCTTATTCCCTTGCAAAACACTATATGTGTATACTGATACATCAGTATGCATGGTGCCCTTCATCGGAGGCACAGTACTATCACAGGATACAGAGGAGGAGACAAAGGTGGCCATATGCTTTTGCCAGATTTTCACTATGGTGAGAGAAACCCTGGAGCTCTTAGTCCTCAAATGAACCATGGTATGGAAATTCCACAAGTACCGCTTTAGCAGTGGCCCTTAGCTATCTGTGATCAGTGAAATTGGTTCTTGTTGAACAATGCTGGGTTTCCCTGCTTGCCCTTTTGGGCTATGAGGAAGTATTGATCCAGAACGGTCAACCGCAATGCAGAAGCACTCACAGAGCTGTCACTTGCCTTTGCTTCCTCCCCACTAGCTGATGTACCAGTTCACCAGTTTTCAGTGCTACAATGCTAAACACAAAGTGAGGCCCACAGACTGGGTCTCCAGGTGGTTGAGATCTGAGGTTGGGGGTGCTCTTTAATAGTGCAGGCCTAAAAGTGCTGCAATCTGCAGATCTTTGAATTGCAGCTCTCAATTTTTGCTCTTCTGGAGGAGGAGTTAACAGTCATACGATGCAGGGAACCCAAAGGGATTGGGGAGCTGACTATAAATTGGTCAAGAGTTAGAGATGAGGTTTCATGCAGAAATATTATTATAACTGCTGTTACAAACACCAACTTGCCAATATAACAATCATAACAACATTGTTAATTGTTAATAGCAATGTTACTGCTGTAGTTTTGCTGTCAACAACATCACCTAATGGAAAAGTAGATTTTTGTATATAAGGTGCTGTAGCGAATTCATTTGGGCCAGTACTGTATTTTTGAGGGAGAGTTGTTGAAGCAACAGTGCATGCTGTATGTGGTTTTCCACATTACTTTGTGAGATTGTTGTCCTCGGATAAGAAAATAAAATGCCACAGTTACTCCCACAGCTTCTCTTCATGTACAACACCTCTCTGCTCGCTCCACATTATCTTTAGACAGAAATCTCAGCTCCCCATGGATCATTTCCTTGGATCATTTCCCCAGATTCCCAGGTCCAGCAGCCCAGACGGCTCAGCATAAAGAATCTCTTTTCTCTATGTGCAGTGGTGCTATGGTGCAGCTAGAGTCAGGCGAGACTATTCAGAGCTCATTCTCTGAGTCCTAAGAGGTGCATTTGTGCAAATAATCTCCAGTCCCTAAAACTTTTCTATTCTTTTGAAGCATTCTCCACTAAGCTGTAGTACAACCCTACCTATTTTATTCTACCTCACCCTCTAACAAAAGATAGACATAGAAGCAAAACGTTTACTACTTGCAATGCAGAATCTGTTTGCATCCATGTAGTTGGAAAGCCAGTGCACCACGGCACCATAATGTCCTACCTGCTAAACTGGAGTCCATGCAGGCCTGATTTAATGTCATTGGAAGTAGCTTTTTCTCAGTTGCTTAATGAGAACAATTAAACATGGATACATTTAAGGGTAGTGACATTAAAGATATAGGTTTTATCTAGGCAAATACTTTGCCTTATTTTTAGAGATAACATTTATATTTACAGCATTTAGCAGATGTTTTTTATACAAAGCAACTTCCCTTCCCAAACTACACTACCTAACAGTGAGTTGACTATTATATAGGTGCCTGCCAAGGATTGGTACTGGAATGTTTGCATTCTGTGCACTGTACAGAGATCTGCGTTACTTCTCAGCTGAATTAGCCTTACATTAGCCATTTTGGATCCAGAAAAATCTTCACACATTTGAGTTTTCACAAAGCTCCTCTATTCAGGATGTTCATGACCAACACTGCTTGCTGAAGGTGTGAACAGAAACTGAGCCATAACCATAAATATAGTTTTTGTAAACACTAGTGATATATTAATTTCATGTGAAAGTAACATCAACATTAGTCTCTTGATTGTACAGCAATATAACAGGTGTTACACAAAGAACCTGACATTGCTCCTGTCACTGAAATTACAGGCGTCTTCTGCTTCCAGTTACAAATAATAAGCCCCATGCCCAGAAACCGATGGCCCAAAAGCACACGAGGCTGACGCTGACAAATATAAACAATGTCCTGACATGTTCTCAAGTGTTACTGTGCCCATTCTCAAGCTGTGCCCTAGAAGGAGAAACACCCGATGTCAGATATAAATGAATTGTCACATAAAATTGGCCCATGTAATGGTGTCACTCTCATGCCACATCCATCTGCAGCTTTTCAGAAGTCTGACATGTGTCTCAAACAGTTTCACTAATCACTCTTTATCGGCCCTCAGACTTCTGAAATATTTGACTAGCTCATGCTTTGCCACACGTACTGTGTTTGTTTTATGATAACTTGAACACAGTAGACTTCAACCTGTATTCACATGTCATTTTATTTAGAAAGGCCTGCAGTTGCTGTGCTTTTTCAGAACTATTCATTAAAGTTATTAAACCTGCCTAGTTATATGGGTTAAAAATTCAAAATGAAAATTTCAAACATCCTTCCAGAAGCTGATTAAAGTGCACAGCCTGCCATATGTCAGATAATGCTTTGCATACAGTATGTGATAAAGAGGGCAGCATTTGCAGGTTCTTATATATGCAGCATGAGAAGAGCGTTACAGAAAGAATTGACACAGTCTGTTCCGTACCGTAGGCAGAATTGTTGCTTCTTCGCTTTAAAGTAGGGCATAACATACTGGCAAAATTAATTTTTAATCTTTTCTGGAGTTTGTAGCTTCTCACGCCTTTCTGCAGGGGCTGAGAACGTGCAAGATTCTAGTAAAGGCATTTCTGTCCCAAAAATAAAAATGACTTTTTACCATTGCACTTGTACGTATTATGCAAAAAGGAAGAGAAGATTAAAGAATTCCCCTAACAGGCACTTTTCTGCAGATTAAGACGAGCATGTGAGACTGGAAAAACTGCTTGCACACTGGACTTGGGAATCATACATTTGCTATATTCTGCAAAGGTAGTTTTAGTTTAAAGAAATGCTGCAATGCAAATAAGCACAAATAAATACAAAGCACAAATGATGTATGTGCAAATGTGCATCTCTTAATCATCAGTGCTCTTGCAGTATGTGGAAGCACTCAGTGTAGGAGGACAGAGAGTGC
>JBBKCR010000006.1:12786814-12803309 GCA_037577295.1 Ladigesia roloffi | reverse complement strand
GAAAGAGAGGAAGAGGGATCAGTGTGGTAAAAGAGAGCGTTTAATGGTAACTCGTTTTGCCTCAGAGTCGGGTCATCACAGGCTCGGGAAGCAGCCGGCCTGGGCTGATTGGAGGCCGTCCGGCGGCGGAACTGACAGAGACGGATTTGGCGTGGCGTCACTGTGGAATTGCTTTTCCATTTCTAGTGAGCAGAGCAGGAAGCACCTAAAAGCAGCCCAATCTCTCACAGCCAGAACACCAAACAGCAACAGTGCCTCTTGGGCTCAGATGTGCTGTGAGAGTGGAGAGCTGAGAAAGAGAAAGAGAGAGGGAGAGACAGAGAGAGGCAGAAAGAGAGAAAGGAAGCGGAAGCACTAGGCAGAAAATAGACCTTAACCGCAACTTGGAGCAAGTTTGGTCTGAAGTGTTCTTCTAGAAGGTGCTTGCTCTTTCTCATCTTTGAGCTTGCTCCAGTCCACTTCTGCTTCATGCTTGGCATGTGATTCTACTCTGTGTATGCTCCTCGAGCAAAAATGCAGTATATTTTGGGATATTTTCCATACTGGAGGAATAGTGATGTGATGACAAGAGGCGCAGAGCCTGTAATTACCCAGGGCACATGGAGAGGGGAATGAGAGGAGGTGTGATATAGGACAAAAAAGAGAGAGAGATGTGGGTGGACGTTTGTCTCCTCTCATTAAAGCGTAGTCACACTGTTAAGGGAGGCTTTTTCCAATTAACACTTTTGCCAAATATAACTAGTGTGACAAATTCTAGATTTATCAGCTTTCCCAGTTAACTGCTTGAAGTATGTATGTGGTACATATATCTAGAAATGGTAAGGTGAACATAAGAAAGGTTTTCTCACCAGTACCCATGCACATTCATTATTAAAACTAAGCAATAAATGAAGAAGGGTAGGAGTATAAAAATGCTATAACATTGTACAGTTACAGTACAATGGAAGAATGTGATAAAGTGCTCTGAGAAGATGGGTAATACACCGTGAGAAAAAAATACTGTCCAGGTCCCCCGAAGTGCAAATTATGTAGATGTACCCTCAAATTGTCCTTAAGGTCCAAATGTGAGCCTTAATTGGGTTTTAAATGTACCTCACACTCTCCCAGGGAAAAGGAGCATGTTTCAATTTTTCCATAATAAGGAAATAATATAAAAAATCTGGAGTGAAGACATGGCATTTATGTTTAATATGATAGCTATGTTCCCTAACTAAAGCTACTGAAGACGAATCTTTGAGGTTAACATTCCAGTGATAGCATTTAGAAGCTAAATGTTACAATATTTTTCTAAGAATGTATTACAATACAAATGGTACAGTATATCTTCTTGCAGCTTACGTTTACATTCCCAACTGGAGTCAGTAAGCAATTGGAACTCATCACATTTGCCACACACACTTCTTGCAACCTGTAACTAGAATTCTAACCTTGGCCTCATTTGAATATTGCAAAAACTTACAGTCAGCAATCACAGTCACTGCTAGACATTTTTACTTGTAAAACATTTTATTTAATATATTTGTAAAACATTTATATTTTATTATAAATGTTTTTTAATTAATTAAAATAATAATTTGGGCTGTCCAATGACACAGTCATGACACATTTACAGTACATTCATATTCAAAATATTGTGAGGATATTTGAATAATGGACCTAGTATGTTGAATCAAATCCAGACTTGAGTTGAGTGGAATCCTTAAAATGTGCATATTCCTTTTCCCTCACCCTGTGGCTCTAGGTGACAAAACCAGCTACATCAGCCATGTGCACTTTGTGCATGTGCATGCTATTCATGCACATGTTTGTGCTTTTTGCACCAATTATCTTCTATAATTCAACTCACAAAGACATGTGTCAGCTGAGGTACACAGCCTCATCCTCATCACCGTATCCATTTCAGCCTTGCTCATTTAGCCACATTAATATCAAACCGAGGACTGCAGAGGCCACAGGCGGTCTCAGACATCCAGAGGTAGACCAGGCTGGACTAAAGGTAGGAACTGAATAGTTGTCTCTCACATGATCTTCTCTTTGTGGACTCACCACCACTCTAGACTTTAACTTTATTGCTTTAGTTCAATCTGTTCTTGCGTGACGCTGTCATTAATGTCCCATGACGGTGGTGATTATAACAAATTAGCTAGCATGTTACACACAAAAATACTTTTTGCCAGCAAACATAGTCTCATTTTCTACAACAAATGCTGATGACTAGAAGCCTAACAGTGATCATCCAGCTTTTCAGTGTAACTTTCTATGAAATGTGATGGTGCAAATAATGGAGACTGCCCAGGGACACAGATGGTTGCTAAACTGTCTTGTGGATTTCATGGCATGTCTTTGCCACATTCCCAGTTCCACATGACGGACTGCTTAATTGACTCCAAGCTGCAAATCCTCCTCTCCTCTTTTGTTTGATTCCTTTTAGTATGTGTTCTGGTGTTCCATGCCTCTCCCTCATCTTCTCTGGTCTTAGCCTAATGCCACAGCTCTAGCATGCCTACAGATGAATAAGCTGTCCATTTGTGCTCAAAATGATCTAAAAATGGCAGACTGGGGACTGAGACAGAAGGCTACAGTCCTTTCCAAGTTTTATTCTTCCTCTGTTAGCTTCTCCCAGACGTGAGGTTTTGATTAGCCAAAACATGACAATGGTACCTGTGAATGGATGGGATACTCTAGGCAGGAACACTTATTTAAGTGTATGCATTGTAAGCAGGGAAAATGTCCAAGTGTATGGAATCTGAGTGACTCTGATGAGGGCAAAAATTGATGGCTAGACGACTGGGTAAGAGTGTCTCCAATCTTAAAGGTTTTGTGAGGTATTCCCATGGTTTCTACCTACAAAAAGTGGTGCATTGGTGCCAGTTACAGGATTATGGATACCCATGGGTCACTGATGCATTTGGGGTAAAATTGGTAGCCCTTCTAGACTGATCACACAGAAAAGATACTGTAGCAAAATCTGCTGAAAACGTTTTTGTTAGCTATGATAAAAAGGAGTCAGAACACATTGTGCATCACAGCTTGCTGTGTGGGGGGCTGCAGAGTCCCACACCAGTCAGACTGCCCATGTTGACCATTTCCACCATGTTCATGTTTGAATTATTTTCACTTTTACATCATGGGAAAGACAAGGTGTTTGTATATTGCTTCCTTGACAACAAGAAGGCAAACAGGTGGAGGAAGTATAATGCTCTTAACAATATTCTGTTGCAAAACATTGGGTCCCAGAATTTATATGGATGTTATTTTGACATGTACCAACTTCCCAAGCATTGTGGCAAAAAAAATACAGCCCTTCAAGGCATTAATATTCCCGAATGGCAGTGGACCCTTTCAGCAGGACAACGCAATGCAGTGGCAAGCATTGCTCAAGAAATGTTTCAGGAATATGACAAAGAATACCAACAAGTCTGATACATGGTGGCTTCATCTCACAATTTCGGGAGTCTATATCTTAATGGATCAGAGCTGCAATATTAGATTACACAATTTTCAATTTATTCCACCTAATATCTTTGTTATCTATTAGACCCCATTCAATGTTTTACAAATTCGATTCAACAGGACTTTGACAACACATTGTAAACCTTACCCCACTCCACAACAGTACCTACAAAACAGCAAAGGAACACATAGGTGTTGATAGAAAAAGATGGCAGTAGAGAGGGATGAGGCTGAGCAAGAAAAAAAATACATAGTGATGAATAATTCATCCTGCATGCTGTCTGACAAGCATCTCTGAAGACATGTTACAGATCTCCACTTTCATGCAGAAAAGCATTAACACCAGTTGAGGAATCAAATATTAAAGGGTTCACATTAGAAAGGGCACAACGTATAGTGCCCTGGTTAATATTGCTCTTTTGCTACCTAACACATGCTCACAGATGTGACTTCTGTCTGCCTCCTGATACGACAGGTGTGTCTCGCGAGACAGTGTGAAAGCAGATGTGCGGAACAGGGATTTGGTTTCTAATTGAAAGCAAAAGTGACACTGAAGGTCACTAAGAGATGCTCAAACACATCCTCACTGGTGTGGCACTTGGCCCTCAGCACAAGACAATTTGCCAGAAGTCAGTCATGCTGACAGCCAGTGGAAGCAGAACAACAATGAACATGGCAGCGAGAGACAGGCAGGGTGGTGCTGGACGTAAAGAGAACAGATCAGTATAATGCCAGCATACATCTGCCTGAGGGCAGAGATGTACTCCTTTCTGTCTGCAGCCTTCAGCTTTATGCTGGAGAGATGTAAGTGGATGGCGTTAAAATAGATGGTATGTAAACAAAATGATACATCTGGATTATATTCCACAACATGGAGATTTAAAGAGATTAAATTCAAAAAGCTATATTAGATCATTATGAATTTCAGCACTTTTTATGAGGAGAAATGGCCAAGTCACCACCTACTCTATGTTGATTAACTCTCCACACAGACACACTGTAGTTAGAAGAACAAATATGAGAGTAAAAGAAATAAAATTATCATGCTGAAATAACACAATTTTGCATTAAGGCTTAGCATAATATTAATTGTTATACAAAATCTACTGTAAAATGGACTATTAAACTCATTCCAATGTGAGAAAGCATACAAATCTAACTTCAGCTTGTATAGGTAACCAGTGTGATATCAAGATAGGACTGTACTACAACATAGCACTTCAGTCAGGAGTAGGCGTTTTGTACTATGTAAATATTGCAAAATATATAAATATGAGCTAGTTCTCAGCTTAGAGATATTTAATTGATGGTAGAATGTTCTACCATACAGCTCCGGAAAAAAGAGAGCACTGTAATTTATTTTTCAATCAGCATCTCTATAAGAATGACAATCACTTCATGACAGTGTCTCTTAAATTCTTACACAAGCATCTCATTCTGCTTCTAATTAGTGATCACTTGAATCAAATCTTATTTCATTAGGAAAAATATCAAAAAACACTCCAGCATTTTGCTTCTGCTGTGTGACTGGTTGGATCACATAACACTACTAGAAGTATGTCAAAGGTAATTATTGCCATGAGTGATCAAAAGATTTGTTTTCTGTGAACACTGAATCATTTGTCTTATTTTGATGTTTTACAATTTCCATTAATAATATGCTTTAAAGAACAATATTTTATTTGGAAATATTGTCAGCATTTCTTAAAAACTAAGGCAAAACTGTTCAGTTCAATAATTGCACCTATAAAAACTGAACATTTTCACAGATTACTACTAATAGGACACTTTCCCCTTCCTGAGTGCAACATTATCAAATATTGCACTAAACGCAAAGTGGACGGTCACTCGATCAAATTGTGCAGGGTCAGACTTTCAGCTGATTACTGTCCATTTGCTTGTAAACACTGTCTACTGGTGGGATATTAAAAAGTCGGCTCCATAAAATAGGTATAAAAAACAGTTATTTTATATCAATATCCTTCATTGCTTAGCAAGCTCCATTATGTCTTTTTTGTTGTGCAAGTCCAGCCCACTTTACTTTGCATTTCTCTTAATTAGATATTTTAAGACTGCTAAGCAGCAGTTACATGTAGTGTAACATCTCTGCTGTAGCCTAATTAACATTTTAATCAGTACCTGGTAAAGGGGAGTGTTTTGCATCTGTTTAAGGTACTGGTTATTCCCTTTCCAAGAATTATTTTGCTCAATAAGTATGGTAATGTACTGAATTGTCTGTACTGCCCTCCATTATCAGAACACATTAGCTGGAGCTGAAACACTGACCAGCGACACTGAGTTACTTCCACAACTCACACTCCCACCCACACACCCACCCACACCCACACCCACCCCACTACACACACACACATACAGAATCCCATTTTGGTAATAAGAAAAACAACACTGCACTGTAATTAAAAATTCAAACAAGCAAAGAAAAAATCAAACAAGTATTATACAAGTTTACTATGCTCAACCTTTTTATGTCAACCAGGTTTACTTGCTTATTTAAGCTAAAATCATGCAATTGTTTAGTCTGCCAGTGTGCTGTCTTACTCATCCCATGCCTTATTCCATAATCCAAGGTTTAATACATTTGCGATATTGATGTGAAAAGATTTGCAGCCTAAGAGCTAAGTCTATTCATATACAGCCCACTGCTTCTTATTTGCATCATTATGAACAGCGTAGTGTGTTGAGAAAAGCAGTAGGGTGATCCATGAACCTCATACAAGCCAAGAAATAAACATAAATGCTTGGTGTCAGATTTACATATCTGCTGCCAAGATTTACTGTTGTAGCAAAGCAACATCAATATAATACCTCACATGTGCAGTAGCAAACAGGAAACTTACATTATATAAAGAAGCAATTAAATTAATGAAGCTTAATGATTATGTTTACTGATTTGCCATGGTTTGGAACCAAAATGAAAAAGAGATAACTGAGATACTCCCGATAATTATGTAAATGTGTGGTTAAAACCTGAGATAAATTACTGGGGATTCAGTAACAGGCTAATTAATTTTTGGAGATCCTGTTTAAAGTAAAGTGGCATTTGGCAGATGCCCTTATCTAGAGTGACATACAATCATTTGTTACATTAGTTCCTCCTGGAGAGACTATGGGTTTAGTGTCTTGCTCAATGACACAATGGTACAAATGTATTGAAGTGTGAACTGAGCAAAAAGAATGTGCTGTTCATTTAGGGTCAAGGACCAGGTGCAGGGAAGTTCTTACAGAGTTTTGAATTAAATGCTTAGAAATCATTTAAAATATACACTTTCAGAAAGTAAAACCAAAACAGAACTTAGTCATGAGTAATAAGGTCAAAATATAATTTTATTTCAATTAATTTACACCTGTGAGGAAACCCATGACCCAAATGGCATTTATTTGGTAATCATATCAATATTTTAGAGCTCCAACAAAATTTCACCAATCGTGTTTCCAGGGGAGCGCAAGTCATCACTAGGGGAGCTATAGCTCCCCCTGCTCCCCCTTAGTTTGCGCCCTGGTTGCAGCCCACTGCTTAACTTGGTAAATAGGTTTAATACAGGGAACAAAATTAACATTCTTCACACTGTGTGCTGTGGTGTGTTCACGCATGACTGCAAGGGACCACTTAACTTTATCTGAAGATCAGGCGCTGATACCATTATTAGCTACCTTGATACTCCGGTATGTTTTCTGATCTTTGTGCCTCGGTGGGATTGGTCGCTGAACTAATAGTGGAAGTCATCATGGGCAGTTGCTCCATTTCTCATGCTCAGAACTTCCTTAATTAGTGTAAAACTTTTGACTGGCACAGCAGTGCCCAGGCCACCCCCATGAGATCTGCAAGCACAATCAGCAGCACAAACAACAATCATGACCTTTTATTTATGATTTCAGCAACTCCCTCACCATTATTCTTTTTACCCTTCCTTAAAGAATGCAGAACAGTGCTTATCTTGAGGCCTTGATCAGTTGATAATTATGTCCAAGCAGGAAAAACATATCAGCACTTATTCCAACCATTCACTTCCCATTGGGGAAGTCAGGAAACCCTTGGGTTGGCCTACAGGACAAGTGTGTTTTCATCTACAGTTGAAACGCATCTAGAGATTAGATAAAAAAATGTTTAAAAGGTCCATATCCTGCATTTAACTTGCAAGTTATTTTTGTTCCCTAAGGTCTATTTATAACCCTTGTGTTTTTTAAATGGCTGTTTTCCAACCTCTCTTCCCAAGATAGATACATAAAAAAACTCTGTTCTGATTGGACGCTGTGGGCTGTCTCATTTTAAACACATTTCTTGTTCTAACTATATAAGTGGAGAAAAAGAAAGCATTTTGTGACATCCCAAAAAAGGTGTGTTGGAAAAGGACTGTTTCTGCAGTATAATGTCTATAACCATGTTTGCATGGTACTTTAAACATTTTAAAATTAAAGAGGTGTTTTTCTATTATATTGTTAAGCACTCGCCCTTTTGTGACAGTGCTGACCTTTTTTTTAGAGATTAGAAAATAAAAGTGCTTTGACGTTTTATAAGACGTTTTTATGGGAAAAAATTACGTTTCATTAAAGCTGCGTGGTTTCTCCAGGTAACATGTGCTAATAACATGTTTCATCAGGTGACAGAATTTACCTTTTTTACTTAAAAGGCATTCATGTTTTTGATCATGAGTATAAGTATAATCTGTTATAAAGGGTATCAGTCTGGTTACAGCATTCGGCACGAAACCCATCCCAAATGAAGATATAACCATGTGGGTTAAGACAAAGCAAAAGGAAATATGTACATGGCAAATTAATACTGAGATGAAGAGGTAAACATGAGCTATGTCAAGTCATGTTTAAACATACTGTTGATGTTGTATTGCCTTCTAATATCCAATGCACAAAGACTGCATCACAATTCTAAGACTCCATCACGAGTCACTGAGCTGGATGTACGCTGAGTACATAATGCACCGCACATACCTCAAACACACTGTTCCTTTTTCTGCCAAGCTGTTTAGAAAACTAGGAGACAGAACATTAATCTAGCTGCCTCACATAGCAATCCAAGCCATAGCTGATCACAAGGGACCAATGTGTGAAAAATTATTGTAGCAAATAAATGCAGGAAAGGAACCACTTTTTCATCTGCCTTCGCACAACAACACACTCACACACACACAGGGACATGAGATAGAGTGAAAGCTTTGAAAAATGAAATCATATGTGATGTGAGTTCTCAAAATGTTCAGTGTATGTGGGAGATCATTAACACTGAGGCAAAGGCTTCCACGTACAGTCTTAAATGTTACTAGTTTTTAGTGTATCAATCTTTTTTTTTAATTTGCTTTAGTCCCTTGCAGTGGTGCAACTGTCTTAGTGTTGCAAGTTCGATGTCAACACCAGCCATGGCCAGAAGTCGCATCATTAAATAGTATCATTGCTTTACTTTCTTTAGGCTAGGATGGCCCTCCCTCTCCACCATCACTCAGTGTGATGCCTGAGCAGATGCCTGCTAGCTGATGCAATAGAACTAAACATTTTCCCACAAGCTTGACATATCAGCAGTGGTACTTTTGTTAGATATTAGCTGCAGTGTTACTTAGTATAGGACTGAGCTTCCAAAATTAATTTGTCTAAATCTGCATGCATATATCCTTCAAAACATTTCACCATAGATAACTGTTTAACTTTTGGATTCATGAATGAGTTTAAATTTGGACAGGTTTTATTTTAAATAATGTAACATTTCAAAGGTAATATTTTGGTTTCAAAATGACAAATATTTTATAACAGATTTACAGCCTGACGTTTCTTTAGCTCTACTTCTTCCACACATCTAAATTGTTGCTCCAGTGAAAGCATCTGTGAACAATCACATTTGCCAGAAAGATATTCTAACTGAGAAACTGACAGTTTTATACCTTAGCAGTGAAAGCCTGAGATGATAAAAGGCCCATATCTTGTGCAGATAAAGCAAGCAGAAACAGATGGTTTAGACCTGGAGCTCACACAGGGAATCATTGCTCTGTAACAGGTTGGGAGGAAAAATTCATAAAGGAGGAGAGAAAAAGGGAGGGATGGAATTCATCCATGCATCGATTGGATGGCACTATCTACAGTTAAGCCTCGCCTGTTCTGTCCCGGGCTGGAACAGTGGCCCGCCCAAGTGTTTCCACGGCCCATGCACGCAGGCGCACCGGCCCAGATAAGACGTGTGTTTAGCCAGCTGTGGGAGCTGTCATCCCACACAGGAACATCCAACACCATCTGCCCGGGGCCTTCTGCGCCTGCTTTACTGTGCAGCGAACTGCGACGCCAGAAAGCCTTCCACCTGCTCCATACACCATCAGCTACAGATTAACAACACAAGGTTTGCTCAGTGCATGTGACTGTATGTGTTTATAAGTTCCTGAACAGTACATACAGGCATATGCATTAGACACACCATGGCCTTGACCTGCATGAATGAATTCACACTGCAGGGCAGCAACAGCAGATTGTGTTTTATGGCATGGTTTGCCATTTTTCTAACTATCCTCTAAACGCCATATTTGTAGCATCTCACACCAAAAACAACGTCTAGAATGTCAAACTGTGTCCTAAACCTTATGAACAAGTCTTTGCTACCTTACTGAAAAGCTGGATGCCGTTTCAGTCATTTGAAATAAGCTCTTGAAGCGCATTTCTGGAAATTATTTAAGCAACATTAGCCTCATAGATTTCATTCTTTAATTAAAGAATACCAAATATGAATGTCTTGGGTGACAACATAAGGGATAAATTCGATATTGTGCGCTGTAAATTGTTGAGTTGGCTGTTCTGTTGTCAAATACATTTCTGGCCCTTGATTTCTGTTTTCTTATCAATTGCAAGTTATTCAAAATGACAGTTAACGCAACAGCAATTTGATATAAAAATGCAAAAAAACAACAAAAAAAACCAATTCCTTTAAAGAAAACAGCAATAAAGCTGAAGCAGGAGGAATTTTGCATGGTCAAAGCTGTAAACCATGAAAGAAGAGAGGAGAGATTAGTATCAGTGAATGATTAGTTTGAATTTTGGAGAAGAGCAGAAGATGAAAGCAAGTATAGAAAGCTGCCAATCTTTGGTGGCACCAAGAAAATCACAAGCTAGTAATCACAGGAATGGAAAGCTATCTGCAAAGCTAATTAGACAGAGATTTTCTTAGTAAAGACTGCTTTCTCTGTCTGAATCGAAGTCCTATTTCAGCAATCACTCATTTTTAGATGCATACGTGAAACTGCATCTGTAAACTTGTCAACACATGAAGGACTGCACAAGACAGAATACTAATTCACTCTTTCTGTTCATCCCTTGCTGGCAGTCACACACATTTTAATATCAAAGTCTCGCTATTTCCCACATCAGTTCAGATGTGGATAAACAAACTACAATGACGCAGGATTGATATTGACTTTGGTACTTCAAGGCTGTGAAAAACGAAATTCACATCCAGAGAGCTGGATCAAAGACTCCGTCTCATCCCCTTATCACTTTGGGCAAATAATATCTCAAAGTGCTTCAATGGACACGAAGACAGGAAATGGGTAGAAACTTGTGCTGCTCTGCTTTAGTTAGTGGAAGCTGACAGAGGGAAGTCTTGTCTTCTAATTAATCTGGCAAGTATTTCTGCTTAAACAGTGGATCGCTTTGCAGGCCTACTGAATTATTCACACACCGTAATGTCTACCAGCCACTGTATGACCAGAGAGGCCGCAGCAGGAGAGGAGACAAGAGAGCAAAATGAGGTAGGAAGGGGGGAGAGAGAGACTGCGAGAGACAGAAAGAGAGAGCAGGTCCCAGTGCGGCAGATATGAACACAGCTACTGGAGTCATTCTAGGTCACAGTCTTATTGATAGTTCAAGCATTGTTTTACTTATTCACTCCCTGCAGGAGCTGTATCAGATACATCCACCAGAGCTGGATTTTGGAAAGCACTATAAACTAAGATGCCACTTATTTTGCAGGTGTACATTTACAACTGTAGCCTGTCATATTACAATCTTATTGGCATGGTAGTGTTGATTGTTCTCCCCAAAATGGTCTGCAACTAGTAATTCTAATGTGAGTGCGTGTGTAATTTATCTAGTGGGAGATGGCACAAGAATGCACAAGAAGGAAAATCACTTAAAGCTTCAGGATTCTCTGGACAATATTCTGCTAGGACACCCTGGATCCGGCATATAGACGTTACTTTTACCCAAACAGATCAAGTTGCACACTGACTAAACCTGGGTGATTTGCTGTTATTACTGACTAGGGCTGTAACGATATATGATACAAAATCAAAATCGGAACATTCACATCCTTGAACCTGTGTCGCGGTGTGAGGTGAGTGAATCGTGACACAGACACACCCCTTCCAACTCTTTCCCGTATACAGATCCCACCCAGAAACATATGTTTTTGTCATAATAGGAGGGTTTTCACATCAATTTCTTTTCTTTGATCAATAGCTGAGGTTCTAAGGCTTTCAAAGAGCCCTCCCACAAGTTTACTAATGTTGCATTTCCACTGCCTGGTACCGGCTCGGCACGGCTCGGCTCTGCTCAGATGGTTTTCCACTGCCTGGTACCGGCTCGGCACGGCTCGGCTCTGCTCAGATGGTTTTCCACTGCCTGGTTCCGGCTTGGCACAGTTCGGCTCTATTCGCTTTTTTTGCTTTTCCATTACCAAATCTGGTATCTGGTACCTGATACTATTTTTGGTACCACCTTGGTCAAGGTGCCAACCATGATGAACCGATACTATATGATGACCCGTACATATTGGAGGTTACTGACGTTGTTTCACAGTGTTTTTTCTCAGCAGTCCGCCGCCATGCTTCTTTAAGCCTCGTCTGGTAAGACAACAGTTTCGTTTTGTGGCAAAAAAACACAAATCAAGGATAAGAAATAAAATCCCTCTGATTTGAATCCATTCTGATTACTTTAATTATGTCCGTTTATTTACCTCATGTTTTTTACCTCGCTACACATCCAGTTGTAGTGGAAACTTAAACAGGGTGGAGTCGAGCCAAGCCGGTACCAGTCAGTGGAAAACCACCCACAAGAGTAGTACTGGGTACCAGAAATGGAAATGCAAAAAAGCAAGCCGAGCCAATCCGAACTGTGACGAGCCGGTACCAGGCAGTGGAAAAGCATCCTAACATACAAGCACGGACGGACCCTTTGTTTGCTAAATTGATTCGCTGTATGTACATGTAAGTTATGACACTGGCCTAAAGTGTCTAGAAGCTGGCTGGGTTGTGATCAAGTGCTGGAGTTTCTGTGTAATAGTTTTTGTTGTGTTTTGAGCGAGTTTTGTGGTTCCGGGCAGCTGGGTGGGGCGTTTCTTTGGTTTGAACGGAGCAGTGAACTGAGACTTCTTGTGCAGTTCACCGAAGCCTTGTTCTCAGTATGAATGGAAAGCAAGTGGTTTTTAAGCTAATATATTATAATTTTGTGGTAAAGATAAGGTGACTCCAAACAAAATGGTGCCTCAGCACTTTTCCTCTTCTCCACCGCAAATGAATTGCGATACGAACCAAATCGTGAGTCAAAAATCATGAAACGAACCGAATCGTGGGTTTGATGTGTCATTACAGCCCTAGTATTGACTATTGTATATACATGAATCGAATAATTTATAATCGGTCCGGTCTTGTCTCTGTAGAGTGATGTATTAATGTTTGCATAAAATCTCAATAAAAAAAAATACAGATCCTCAGTCAAATAACTTTTTATTTATCTTCTTTTAAGGACAAAAACCCCTCCAACCCTCAAAGCCCTGTGAAATGTCTGCCTCCATGCCCCTTTCCTTCTTCACAAATACATGGTCAAAAACACAGTAGTTTTCTTTTTTCAGTCCATTCAGTACCATACACAAACACTTACAAAAACAAAAGAAACAAAGAAAAACAAAATTAAGGGACAAGCTGAAAAGGTGTTTCCAGACAAGAAGATCAGAATGCATGATGAAAATCCTCCGTTCTTCCTCCGTTTTTCAGCGATATTAAAATACACTGGACCATCACACAACATACTGTACAGAAGAACAGATGAGGTGGTCTTTGGGTCAGGTTTGAATGGCAAGCTGAAAGTCAAAAAATCTAGAGTTACATGGGCGGGGATAGCTTCAAGCGGGCATCATGAAGGGGGCTTTGGAATGGCTCTTGTGTGATATCCACAGCTGGCTGAAGATGCATCACGTCATTTGGTGGCATAGTTATGGATCAAAAGGTTGTATACAGTACAGTACATTCAGCTTTTTTGTGGTTAACTTTTAAGTTGTTAAATCTGTTCAAACATGTAGCGGTTTATTCACATAGTATTCACATAACAAATATACATCTATATGTACACTTACTCTCCACTTCCAATGTGAGTGTCCAGGCACTTTCTGACAAAGTCCAAAGTTGTAAAAGAAAAGACAGTTTATTGAAATCAGCCAAACACTGTTGCTCTCCCTGTACGAGCATTCATTTCAATATATATCGCCTCCTTATCACAAACTGCTCCATCTGTCTGATCATTCTGTGGATTGACTCTCGAAACCTGCTCTTTGACTTGGCAGCGTGGGTTGTGCTGCAGAAACTGTCACTCAGTGTCACCCCAGAAGCTTGTCTAATATCTGAGGTGACATATGCACAGCTGTAAATTCTGCAGACCAGCTGTACTGAGAGCATGTGTGACTCTCTGTGACAGCAAACGTAATGAATCTCTGATATGACATTTTCAACGGTTCTGCAGTTCAAGATCATCTGTGATTCAAAATGGTAATTAAAAATGTACTACTGAGAGGAGTTTTGTGTCTGTGTATCGGTGTGACCAACTGTGTACATGTGCTGCCCTCTGTATTGTAGAGAACCACCAATGAAAGCATTTCCAGACAGCTGCTCCAGCGACACAGTTACACAGTCACCTAAAACCACAATCCACTGAACAGAAATCACTCGACAAACACAAGTATGAAGATAAATACTCGCGAATCAACAGTGGCAGACTCCCCATGCTCCATTCCATTCTTTTCTTTTCAGTTGGAGTACATCTTGACCTTTGGTGTGGTCTCTGAACAAGCTTGTAAAACTCCATTAGTGTTACTCTTGTGCAGCTATTGAGGGAGAGCATTAGGGTCAGTCTGTAATCCACCTCTTCCTTGACGATGATGACCACTCGCACCCTGCTAATGCACTCCCCTCACACACGCAAGATGGATTAGCTCCTCAGACTTAAGACTTAAAAGAGAAGATCTGCAGACTCTGAGTCTATATACAAGAGAGGAAAAAATAAAGAGAAAATCAGACACTGTAGGACAGCAAAGCCACATTGGGGCCGTCAAATTTCTGACAGCTCTCCTTTTGGGCTGAGAGATGCTGTGTATGGCACCATGAAGTTACAGACTCTGCCTCTGTGTAGGACATAGACTGATAACACTGCATTCTCAGAGGTCCAGGTGCGGCAGTTCCATGAGTCACAAGCAAAAACAACTTTTACTATGCACTCCACAGACTTAGGAAAAAATATGTCTAAAACTATATCTGGATGTCCAAAACTGAAGACGCACCGTCGTCTGAAAAGGCAGTTGATGAAGAGCTGGCCGCTGATCCGATTTTCAGTTTGCAGTGTGTATCTATTTGTGGCTGGTCCTCCTGGCTTCTCATGAGGGCTGTGGCAGATCAATGCTCAGATGTGTGACTCTAGTGAACTGCACACAAAGAGAACACATCCAAGTAAATGTCTGTTTCGCTTTCTCAACCCAAGCAGCTAGGGACACTTCCAGGTGTTGCACAGTGCCAGCATGAGAACAAAACACACACCGTCTCAGGAAATGAAGGCAAGTCAGACTCATGCTCTGTATCAGACCCCAGTCTTTGGGTTATTTCTAGAAGATCACTCAGAGCCCAGGGGACAATATGGCGGGGCAAACCACCAATAACTATGAAGGGCTGACCATAACTAAGCATTCTGGGAAAAATAAGGCAGAAGCCTATGCTCATATGTTGATTTTCACTATTTCCCTCATAACTGGTACAACAAAAGGCATGGAGAGGGTCATGGAGGGAGTGCTCAGACAAAGGAGAAGAAATATCTAGGGAAATCAAGAGAAAATGAATCTGCCAGCAGTCCTGCTCTTCACAGTGAGGTCAGTGGAGGGATATGTTGCTATCTGACCTCCATGCACTCCAAATACTCCAGCACCAGGTCATAACAGAAGCGATACTGCTCCTGTGGAAGACACGTGGCAAAAAAACACAAGCATCAGCAGCAAGCCCTAGCCCTAATCAATGATATATAATAAATAATTACAAACACTGACAGAAAAGGAAGTAAATATTTTATGTTATGTGTTGCACATATGTTCTCATTTTAACAAGTGAAAAGTTGATAGTGAGGACCTTCTCATATGTGAGCTCACATATTTGTGGAGGTTCACATAGCAAACTGCACCTACCAGTGTCTCCACCATGTTGGGTTTGGCATTGCGCAGGGTTTTGACAGCATAGAAGACGTCAACAATGTTCTGGTACTGAATCATTTCCATCAGAATAGTACACGCACAGAGCATCCCACTACGACCTCCGCCATTCCTTAACAAATCACAAAAAGAAAAATGAGCAACACACAGTAATACAGTCATACACACACCACACAACACATGAAGTGTCATGAAAAAGAACTAGCTTTCTTTATTTTTGTCCTATATTGGCTTATTTTCACACTTTAAAAAAAGTTTTGTAACACATACAAACCCTGTATTAAAAATTCATTTCTCCCGTAGTTACTTAATCAACCGATAAATGGGATCATTTACATACAACGTTTCTGTTCAGCAAAAAACGAATATAAGCTAATAGGTCTTAACAAACAGCACACTGTGCCAAATTCAAAATAAATTTTGATTTATGGAAGAGATGAGAAAGTGAGTGCCAGTATGTACAAATTGAGAACAGGCACGAATAGTGCCAGTCTAGCAAAATACATTTACATTTACGGCATTTAGCAGACGCTTTTTATCCAAAGCGACTTCCATTCCTAACTACAGGGGACAGTC
>JBBKCR010000006.1:12773408-12786714 GCA_037577295.1 Ladigesia roloffi | reverse complement strand
GGTGCTAGGGGTAGGATTTGAACCCAGGACCTCATGGTCCAGAGGCAAGTGTCCTAACCACTGAGCTACCTCCACCCTACTTAAATGCTATGAGGCTTTGATATGAGGGATGCTATCTGTGGGATTCTTGCAAGGCAAAAACACTGCTTACTGCTAATCAACTGCCAAAAATGGAATTTGTAATAATGGTTTGTGCATGGAACTTTTTGGAAGACGTATGTCCTTGTATATCTGGTGTAAATATAGCACTGTGTTCCATAATCAGCACATCACACCACCAGTCAAACAAGATGGTGGTTGTGTGATGGTCTGAGGATGCTTCAGCTCTTTTGGTGACTTGCCACAATTAACAGAATCTTCATTTCACACACAAAAGCACTCTAGCATTGTTAAACTCTTCTCGTCCTCTCAGGGCTTTAAGCACGGCTCATCTTGAGCCTCCGCCGCTCAAAAGAAGAGGGAAACATGCGTCAAGACTCTTCTCAGTCTTGGCCCCCCAATGTTGGAATGAACTCCCTCTCCCCGTCAGATCGGCAGAGTCTCTTGCTGTTTTCAAAGACCCACCTCTTCAAGGCACTAACCATCACCTATTTCTCCTTCTTACAAAAAAAAACAACAAAAAAACAAAACCCCCACACCCTCCTTACCTTCTTAACCTTGTTTTTTTTTACCTTTTTATTTAAAGGTGTTGTCTTGTGTCAAGATTGTTTTAGTTAGGTATCGTTGACCGTTTTGATCAGGTGTACTGAGCTACAGTACCACAGGTGATTGGTGGATGTTGACTTAAATCTTGCTCTACAGGTCCTTGATACTGTTGTGGATTACTTGAGCACTGATGTACGTCGCTCTGGATAAGGGCGCCAGCTAAATGCCGTAAATGTAAATGGAAATGTAAATGTAAATGTAAATGTAAAGCACTTCTGCAAAGATCAGTGAAGTTCTCACTTAGTGAGGTGTAATCATGAGCACCATTTAGAGGAAGCATTAGGCTACACTAGTTGCTGCTAAAGGTGGCATATCAAGCAATTAGTTTTATGTTTATCTTCAGTTAAAGAAATGATCATTCAATGCTGTAGTTTGTTAATTGTATGTTCTTCTCCTATTATAGTAATCTCTCTGTATGAGGACCTGAAGCCATTTCATGTGACAAAAAAAAAATCAGGAAGGGTGAATATTTTTTCACAGAACTGTAACACATATGCACTGAGCTATGATTTAAGTCGGTGGCCAGTAATATCCGCTTTTCCTTTCTTTTTTATATTCAAACAACCTGAGCAAACAGCACTCAGTGGGCTGCTGGTGGGGAGTGGAGTGGCGGCTGTAGGCAGATAAGGTCATAGAGTGATAATCAATCCCAGTCAGAGTCTTGGCAGCTCCGGATGCAGAGCTGAGAGAGGCTACAGTATTCAGTATTAGAGCATAATTGATTTCATCTCCATAATCTCCTTCCTTCTGCTTGCAGGAAAATAATGCTGTGTGACAGCTCTGAGTGATGTGCTTTTCAGTGGAGAGGCTGCACATGACTACAGGCTCAAATGAGCAGAATCACTCCCTCCCTCCACACACGTTTGTTGATGTGGGTACCCTGGCTGCAGGTTTCTGGGTGGGTAGAATTATGGTTTGATTTCAGGAGGATTTGCGTCCATTGGTGATGGCCGACATTATATTTGGAATATTATTTAGATATAATTTGGTTCAGAGATTTTGTTTGGATTCTAATCTTGCTTTGCTGTGGTTTGGCTTTAGGCAGAACGTTCTGTATTTGGATTGAGATCAACATTTCAGGACTGATTAAAGCTCTAATGAGAACTGCATGTAGAGCTGGTGTGTGTGTGTGTGTGTGTGTGTGTGTGTCTGCATGTGTGTGTGAGTTACTCACAGGCAGTGGACCACAGTGCGGCCCTCGCCGCATTCTCTTTGCCACTTCTGCACATGGGCAAGCAAGTTGAGGAAGGCCTTCTTGGAGTCTGGAACATCGCGATACGCTGACCACCGCAGGAACTGGAACTGGCATACCACCAGCTGACCCTCCTGGAGCTAGCCGTGTACAAGAGAAATGGCCCATAATGAATCATCTACCACTATGAATTTTTGAGTGTGTTTACGAGCGGATACGGCGGAGCGGAGTTTTTGCCCATGTTGAGCTCTCGGGAGTGCAGACTCAGCAGGGTCTGGGTCATGATGAATGAGTCTGTAGGGAAGAGCAACACTGGAAAAAGACACACAGGCCCTGATGTACTCACTCCTTTGGCTCTAAACACAAGCTTCATTAATATCTGGCCTTGAGGCACACCCCAGAGATTATAGTTGGGCACCTCGCACATCAGCACAGACACAGTGACCGGTACTCAGTGCACTGGTGAAAAGAGCTGTTTCAGCAACACTAGAACAAAGCTAAGGGTTTTTCAGGACAGTCACCCAAGAAACGGCATAAAAGCAACACTTCTTAAAGACACCACTAAAGTGAAACAGCTTATTATTTATGCCAAATGTTATACTTCATTAAGAGTCCTCAAGCAGACTACTAAAATTACATTTGCCCAATGTAACGTTATTCAATTTTAAGTTGCTGTGGCTAAATTGGGGTACTAAACCTATCTCACCAAAACATGAATTAAAAATTCCAAAAGATTTTCGAATATATGACATCTGCACGCAACACAATGCTTAAATAATAGACTTCCCTAACTGTACAAACGATTTGAGAAAATGGAGCAGTTTCTACCAGTCTGGGCTGCTATTTTGAATCCAGGGTTTCCTAGGTAACCTAGCATTACTTAGACTAATGTCATCAGAAATACTCATAAATCAATGCTGGGAATGGACAGCTGGTTTGGTTGAAGGTTCACTTTGTTCTGAATGACTCTTGGGTATTACAATAACCCCCCGGTTTTACATGGATCATGAGTTGCTGATTCAGTCACGCGCAGATTTCAACTGATAGTGAAATTAAAGTGTTTTGGGAGCATATTTGGGGTATATTTAGGGTTTACACTATAAAAATAGGTATTATAAGCATTTTCTTAACCAAAACACAACAACAGGGTTTTTTACTACACGCGGGTGATCTTGGAATATAACCCCCACAAAAAGCTTGGGATTAGTGAACATACATCTATTTTTCTCCATACTGTTGTGACACCTTCATAAGTTTAATATATAGTGGTTTATAAAGTTGTCCACTAAATGTATCTTATTCCTTTATTTATTGCAAGCACTGTGTATAAGTGCTTCAAGTTAAATTTCACATTCTAATTAGATAATTAATTACCAGGATTTGTGCCTAAACAGTATTTACTGTAGGGCCTTAATGGCTGTATCTGACCACTGAGATCCTATTCCTGTTTTCTGACAGGTGTGAGGTGTATAGAGGTGTAGTGCAGGATGACAGGCAGATGGAGATACTGTATCACATGACAAGGTCTGTCTCTGAGCCACTGCCTGTCACACAGATAGATGACACGACTTTTCCAGACACGGACAATGTCTGACCAGCCATCCCCCCGATCTCATCAAACAAAATGAAAAACAAACAATCACAGAGCTTTTAGCACCCTGTCCTCACACCAACAAACAACTATTTCCTGACAGATATGTATGAAGCACACAGACGCTCGCTCACAATGGCGGGGAAAGGGCAGTGTGACAGCCTTTTTATTTTGCCCACGATGACAGTTACGTCATTTTTTCTGGTTTTAAAACCAGCGCTGCCTATGTTTTATATGTCACAGCCCACATTAGGATTTGAAAAAGCATGCCCTATATACACAAAAGATATATGTATCCGTTGGCCAATATTACACTTAGCTGCAAGGAGAGCACTTCGATGCATCCAGTTGAAGAGTAGCCCCAAGGAAGGAAACCTATTTTTCCAATAATAATAGAGGGGGCCATTGAAAATCACAGGCTTGACCTTTCATGTCCTGTTTATTAATGTGTATTTCCTATCCACAGGCTTGCTTTGTTAATATTATTTTCTTATTGTTTGTAACAAATGTTTAATTTAGATTAAATATAGACTTTTGTACTGTTTTGTCTGTGCCTCTGTGTCTTTGCATTCATAAGCAATTTCATTCATGATCAATGAAACTTTCTGATTTTTATTCAGATTCTTTTGGCCTTTATTCCAAAGTTAGCTACCTTTGATTTGGACTAGATTTTTATAGCCAATATAGATTAATAGTGATGTAACAATTACCTTCGCCAGTGATATTTCCTCAAACTTTAGAACCAGTTTAAACATGCATAGGTTTTTGATTACTTTTGAGGCTAGGGGAAATTTGGTTTTGAGGTAAATAAGAAAGGGTTCTTCTTTAGACTGTGAGATTGTTTTGTACTTCATTAGTAGTTCCTTAATTTGCATTATGAAGATCAATGCTACATAAGATAATTCACATAGCTTATCTGCTGTTAAGAATAAAAAATGAAAGGAAAACGAATACGTGATATGATCATAAAATGCACAAACACATATAAGTATTAAAGCAAATTCAGTAACATGCACCAACAGCATATAACCCTAAAATCTGGAATATATGCCAGCTAGGAAATATGATGACGAATACTAAAGTGAAAAGCAAAGGGGAACCTGTGTAAAAAGAAAACAGCATTCGAATGAAAGAGTTCACCGTGTGTGGCGATAATGACTTCAGGGAATTTAAAAGAAATTTCTCTGGTTTTGAAAAAAGTCTAAAAATGGGAAATTGTATGCAACTAGATCACTGTACTTAATCACACAGAAAGAATTAGCTAAAGGGTAAAGAGAAAAAATGAGATATGTCATTTATTATAAAAGAGAACTGTATTCACATTTCATAGCTTAAACTATGTCTGGGGTCTGTTTCTCAAAGAGGGAATACTGAGTGGCTTTATCCGACCATAAAGCCTTTTTTGGGAATTTTTCACAAAATAGAAACTGCCTTACAACTGTGAGCAGAATGTAATACTCTTAAATTCTCACATTTTATATAATACATAAAGGAATGTGAATGGATCTGAACAATATTCAGTGTGTCTATGAGGTAGTCTATTTCACGAGCCTGGGGAGTGAATGCAACTTCACTCAAAAGAAACAGCACTGCAATGGAATATGTATTGCTAAATTTCCCTTTAAAAGATACAGACATGAAGGATGCCCTAGTGACAATGTAATATCTATACACTAATGTGATCTATACTTTAAGGGTTATTTTGTAAATGAACAGACTATGTTGGTTGAGACTCACCCTTGTGACATTTTTGACACGGAACAATCTAGTGATGATATCTTCATCTGCAGACATAGATAGGAATTCCACCTGCATGGGACCATACTGCTGCAGTCCAGGCTCTGGCCAGTATTGCACACACGGCTAGAGATAGAGAGAAGGAGCGAGAGAGAGTGTTAAAATAAGAAAAAAGATCTGAATGGGGAATGTTTCATGAAGGTCAAGAGTCTCTCAGGCAGAATATACTTGAGTTGTCATTCCAGGTTTAGAGCAGAAAAAAGAAACAACAAAACAATGTCAGCCCTGGTGAAGACCCCTTGCAGTACAGAACACAGAGCAACGGGCAGCTGAGTGGCAAAAAGGAGGACAGTTTTTTAAAATGCCAGCAGAATTAAATAACAAACAGTAGTGAGAAATGTAGTGAACAGGAGAGAGAGAGAAAGACAGAGAGAAAGACAGAGAGAGAAAGACCTTAATGAGACAACAAGGAAGAAAGAGCGATAATACTATAAGACTGCTGTCTTCACAGAGTGAGCGGTATTAACGCTGAGACACAGGCATGCCAGGAGATAAATTTTAATACACATGCTGGAAGAAAAAGCAGGGAGTGAGGCAGAGATGAGGGAGAGAGAAAGGACATAAGACAGAGAGAAAGGGAGATAGGCAGCTAGAGAAACAGGAGAGAAAGCGTGAGAGATAGAGAGGCAGGGGGAGAGAGACTGTTAGAGTGAGTGTGAGGAAGAGAGGGAGGAAATAAGCCTTAATCCACTCGAGTATAAAATGAAGAGAAAGGAAGACAGAATGACACTGAGTAAATGGCTCTGTGTGAGCACACACCAAGGCATGAAGGAAAGAAGACAATGTATTAGTCTGTTGAGACTGGAGAAACAAAAGGAACCTCCTTCTAAAACCCTGCATCATTTTAGAGGGAGACAAGGACAAAACGTTATAAAACGCTTTGCACACTGGCCCTGTACTGTACACACACAGTGAGGCCATGAGGACGAAACCCACCCAGGCCGAGTTGGACTGGTTCAGCTGGTTGAGCATGACGATGGAGGTGCAGCCGTAATCGAACACCAGCCTCCAGAAGTCTGCAGTGGTGCCAGGCAGAGGGTGTGGGGTCACTATGAAGGCTGCTGGTCGGTGGAAGCTGTCGGTCAACGCAGCATTGATGTAATTGTTGCTCTCGCCCTCCGTGGTGACCAGGAACGCAAGGGCACGGTCTGGTGGCAGGACATCCATACTACGGTTCTTTTCACGGTTTCGCGGCAACAGAGCGATACTGCACTCCTCAACGTCCAAGTGAGGGGTCACGGAGTTCAGAGTCTGCAGGAGAAACAGGCAGCAATTTTCACTTCAATATATCCTGCACATTATGAAGTGGACAGTTCCACGTATTTGTCTGCAACATGTTCAAAGGCACTGTTAAATGCACACAAATTACAACTATCCGTGCACTACAATAATTATCAGGCATGACTGGGTTATTACCTTCGATAAAAGAGCAGACAACCATTTAGGAAGAAAATCTGCGATAAGCAATTTTTCCATTAAGGAATGCAGTATGTTTAGAATAGATTATCGTTGCCAAGAAACGACAGACTGCTAAGAGAGTACAAAACCCTTCAGTCATTCATCACTGTATATTGCACTCATTTCATGAAATTATTCATTCTTTGCCACATAATAAAAATACAATTAGAGCAGTGATTTTTGCTCACCAATTATTATGCAATTGCTACATGTATTTTAATATATATAGTTTTTTGCAAAGATGTTGAGTCATTCAACATTCCTTTGTGTTTATCTTTTAATAAACTTGTTGGTGATTTTTTTTATACCTGTTCTATATTAAATAGGTCAAATTAAAACATGCAAACAAATATTTCACTGCGTCAGGGTACATAAGGGCCTAAAAATACAAGGTGCCTACATAAAGGATTTCCAACCACTCAGTATTGAGCACCACCAGTATACTGATCACCTCATGATTGTCTGAAACCATCTGCTCCTGTTTCTTCACTCGTTCAGACCTTAAGTTCGATGTGTTTTGTTATGCTAAAGGGATTTACATGTAGGGCACTGTGTGGCTTAACCAAAAAAAATATTCTGGTCAGGGCCTGGACTGGAAATGAAAGAATCTAAAAGTCACAACAGCACTCATGATCAAATCCTTGCTTCTTATGGCCATGTTTTAATATGCATAGATTCTCATCCTTATTAGTTTGCAGGCTCAAGTGTATCTTTGTATGACAACATGGCTTATTGCACTAGTAATGCCAGGGGTGTTATTCGGGCTAATGTGGGGAAAACTCACAGAAATAAATGTCCAAGGCAGGATGAGAGAATGATAACAGAAAGGGAGGGAGAGAAAATGATGGAGGGGATGAGAGTATGATAAAAGAAAGAAGAATAAAGTGAAAAACAAGGAGAGAAGGGACTTGAAAGGTAGGGACACATTGTGTTACCCGTCTGTGTCTGTTTCACGACGGAAACAGGTGGAATGGGGGGAAGACAAAATCTGACAGGGTGATTATGATGATTTACACTTTATATAAGTGTAATTGCAACAGATGGGACTGAACTTTTTGCTGATTCTGGCTTTTGGATTTTACTTTGAAAAGCATTTTATATCTCTACACACAGTCTCTGAAATTATTTAACAAAAACTGGAAATAGGGACAGCCCCCTACATAATTAACATGCATGTTATGATCCCAGCAATAAAGCTCCATTAAAAGGGGAATGTGGCATACCTAGAATCCTTTTTTCTTTGATGGGTTTGGTGTGCAAATTCCTGTCTCCTGTTAATGCTGGGAAAGCTTCACACTGTTCTCCAATGAATAGTGTAAATACTAAGAAAAATGCTAATAGAAAAGCTATTGACTGCAGTAATGTGTTTTCCTCCCTGCGCAGCAAAAAGCGTACCCAGATTTAGATGAAAAGGGATGCTAGTGTCAATGTCACAGAGATGGGTTAGCTAAATCAAAGCGTGGAAAACATCCAGCTGTCAAACAGCAATCTGCCCTCTGTAATCCAGAGACATTCTCATGCCTTTTTGCTTTGCTGAATAAGGCGGTAGAAATACATGCTCTATAATTCATATGGTGCATATTAAAGTGAGAAGCGCTGAAAGAGTTAAATGGGGGAAAGGAGAGGGACATTGATACAGTGCCGCATTTCTTTGATATGCGAGCCTTTTCCAATCGATACTGGGGCTCTTAACTGGAGGCCTGGAATTCTGCCTTGGATAAGATAACCTTTAAGTGCTAGCTTTATTCTTGAAAGCGAGGCTTCGACAGATGAGCAAAGGCCTAACACTCAGGGGTTTGACCAGAATACTGCTGTCTGAAATGGGCAACTATGTATAAGTAGGGATATAGGGTTCATCCAATAAAAATGGAAATAACCTTGAATTTAATATGACATTCTGCCACTGTATAATTTCCAAGCCAACAGGCTAGATTGCCAGAACAACGGGAACTCTCTTATTGCACAATTACTTATGGACTGCATTGTATATATGTGTCTGTATGCCTTGACTAGATTTAATGGCAAAGTAGATGGAATATTTCTTAACCATTTGGGGCTTTCATGGACACTGTTTACATTAATGGTAGGTTTGTTTATACAATAGCATAATAAGTAGTATGCTCTCACTGAACATACCATTCTGCAATTTCTGTGTTACACTTAAGCAATAATAGCCTAAATATACATGGATAGAAACTAGCACGCCTTTCTAGTTACACACACTCTGTACAAGCTGCATTTTTACCCAAGCTCAATTATTCAATCCAGACCCTTAATGAACAATCTGAGGTCCAACAGTGGCAGGAAAAATACCCTAAGGTGGTTTCTTCAATAAACCTTGAGAAAAGTCTCAGAAAAGAAACCCATCCTCCTCTGGGTGCCATATAGCCTTGAATTTATAAGTCACTATATACAGTTAAATTCTGACCACACATCTGAACTATATCATAAAAATGATAATTTGATTGTGTTTCACTTAATTAGCATGCAGAATGTCCTATACAGACTGCAGTATGAAAATGCTCCCTGTTTAAAATGCTCAAGGCACGTTCTGGGACTGTCTTCACCCATGCATTTTAATGGGAGTGGTTTTAACCTTAAACGGTAATAAGCAAGTGTGTGAATATGGTAATCTTGTAGTTTTCTGAATGTCCTTGCCACACTAAGCTCAGGCGGCTTATACTAACAGAAGCGAGACCACTATAGTTCTAAATACATGTTTGTACACGATCAACATATCCCACTTTAATTGCATTTGAAAATAACTGCTATGCAGGTTATTGCCTGAAAATGTGTGTGCCAATCTCTCTTTAACTATATCTTTATATTATTATGCCATAACTTTGAATGGAGTAGAGCAGAGCTGAAATATATAACATCTTACCAGAGCACTGCAACATATAGAGGCTGATGCTTTGAAACATATATAAACATTTTATAACTGACTGGTGAACCATTGATGTGGCCTCAATTACCTTCACTAAGATTCAAAATCATGTGAATGGCTTTATAAACACTGGAATATTTCAGATTGTTCAGGATTCTCAAAGAAAAACTGCACAAGTTTATTTTATTATTCTTTTCAGAATAAGAATGCAAACGCTTTCTGAGCAAATTTCAGATTAGTAAGAGCTTTGATTTGTTTTTTAGATTAATTATAAAAGGTGACTGCTGTGTGAAATGCCATTTCACATTTCTGCTTGGTGGAAAGGTGATTTGTGAGACAAATGAAATAAAAATCCATAACTGTCACTTTGTTCCATTGCATTCTTTACATCAGCAACCATGACAAACCACACTATTATCAGAAAAGTAAAATAAATATATAATGTATGGCCAAATTGGCCGCATTTTGTATTTGAGAATAAAGGGTTCAGTGTTAGAGTCTCTTTCACATATTGCAGCCTCCCATGATCAGTGTTTAGAATGAGAATAATGCGATAATTACTACATTGTGTAGTCCTGGGAGTGCTGTAAAATCAGTTCCTTACTAGTAAGTAAAATGACTTCTGACCCTTGATCTGATTAGGACTTGTGACAGTATTTGGAGTGTCTGAGGGTTTCATTAATATGACCAATAATCGTCTAATCTGACAGGAGGAGGACATTTAAATGCTGCTTTAAACATTCAGCCTTTGTTGTAATGGTAACACAAATAATAGCAGGTCATTGCTACAAACATGAACCCACATGAAATAATGTGAAATGCCCATTAGCAAACACACAAGATATTTCATTTACCTGCTGCCTACCCCTTATAAAAACTTGCAGTTCACTTTTAAAGGCAAGATGCTTTAACCTTGTGCCTCGAGCTTACTTCAGGGCTCATAGCAAACAGGCAGCTGTTTGAAATTGGTGATAAACAAAACAACATTTAACCTGGTGAATAAAAGTTTATCGCACTTTGCCTACAAAATAAGTGAACAGGCGTGCCCACACACGGGGCACACATACAGGGTGTTAATGGAAAAAATTTGGCCATCTAAGCATACAGTAAACATCTGATGGTTTTTGTCTTTCTCTGGGAACAGCATGCGTCTAAGGCTGAGGCTAACATTTACAGGACCCAAGTGAGTGTGTCTAAATCAAGAAGCTGACCTGGAATTCTTCTCGGAGCTGTGAGGAGTTGCTCTGAGAGTCAACTCGCAGCATTTCTTTGTAGGTGAGAGCAAACTCATTCACCGGAATAGCCGTCTCTCCGCACAGACACGCTTCCAGGATGGCATCATGAATGAATACGTATTGCTCCTGCAGTGGGAGAAAGGAGTGGAGGAGGGACAGAGGAGTGAGAGAGAGAGCAAGAGAGAGAGTGAGTGTGAGAAAGAGAGAGAGAGAGAGAGAGAGAGAGAGAGAGATAGAGAGAGAGAAAGAGAGAGAGAGGGTGAGAGAGAGAAATTGCATACAAGCTATTGTTTGATTAAACTTAATAAAAGGCTTGGGGGACAGAACTGGTCTAACCTGCCCTGATCTAAATTAAACATTTGCTATGTGCTATGTTTCAAAGTACACCGTGTGTGAACATAAATAGCTCTAAACAAACAAACACTTGCAGGATAGATTTAATTAAAGCGTCTAGTAAACAATTACAAATGTAATAAACAGCCAAATGAATGTCGGATTTACATAATAAAGTTCGGATATGCAAATATAGGGAGATCTAAAAAGAGGCACACGCCCACACAAAGCAGACAGATGGTGAAGATCTTTATCAGTGGGATTGTGTATACAGTGATCTTTAAAATACACTCCCAGGCTTAAAACACTGAATATTCATCTCACTCCCACAAAATCTGACTATGCAAACACAAAAGAACTTTTCTCTCTCTCTGTCTGCTTTTACCACTACAGTGGACTAAAAATGTGTGTGTGTGTGTGTGTGTGTGTGTGTGTGTGTCTGTGTGTTCCCACCTCAGTCTGGATCATGTTGATGCGGCGAGAGCAGAGAGTCTTCACGCAGTTATAGATGTCCACTACTCCCTCACACTCTGCCATGTCCAACATGACGTCCAGCACAATGTAGCAGCCTGTCCTGCCAGCCCCCATACTGCAGCACACACAGTCACACACAAGGAGTCAAACAAATTTATAGGGGATGTAAACCTCTGCCATCAAAAAACTTCAGTTTTAATCAAATCAAATCAGTGCACAATAAAATGTAAAATACCACTACAGTCTGTCTGTTTGGATGTGATTAATTTGGTGTGATTAAAAAAATACACTGAGAATGCAAATGTGAAAAAAATTAGTCACCTGGGTGCCTTAAAATAAAAAAGGAACATTAAATATTGAAAGTTATAATATAGCCGTTTAACTGGCAGTTTTCAGATGTCACTGCTCCATGGCAGAAAGGTCACTGCAGTACACTTCCTCAGCAGTACTATCTGTGTTTGTGAATAAAACTAACACACAAGCCTGGCTGAAAATGTTTCTGCTAGAATGTTTGTGTACCTGCAGTGAACGACCACAGGTCCAGCGTCGGCTGGTGTGGAGACTTTGACCCGGCGGATGAAGGCTAGCAGACCAGTGGCGTGGTATGGAACTCCATGCTCTGGCCATGAAGTAAAGTGGAACTGCCGCACCTCATGCTTGGCTGAGTAACCCCTCTGTAAAACACAAAACAAACTCTGCTGGAGAATTCCAGTAACCCAGATCATCATTCATATTCCTTAAAAGGTGTATAGAAGCTGGACACTAACGGTTTCTCCCAAATCTCATAAGATCATCACATAGGCATTAACTTAATATAAAAAAATAAGATTTTCATAGATTACACTTCACTGTTGTCATTACAAGCAGTGAAGCTGCATGAGAAGATCAATAATATACTGTTATAAGGCTGCTGGTTACCATTTTTGTTTTTGCTGTAGTAAAAAAATAAATAAAATCCAAAAAAGACTTCATTTTAATGTCGGTATCTTAACAACTCATAACCTATGACCTAGCATTCAATAATGAGTTTACAATTAAACAGAAGCACATCATTTGAAAGCAGGACTGGGAAACATGTTTTATGGTATTTATAAGATGTCCTCTGTAAATGAATTATAAACTGTTAACACGTTTAATGTTAATTAATGTAATATTTCAGTTGTAGGCGTACTTGAAATGTCTGTATGACACCATGTCTATACTAACCATACATCGTTGGGATATTTTTTTAATAGGTGAGGCCTAATGGGGCCACAGTTTATGATACATGAATATAAACTGTCAGACTTCATGAATCTTGGCTTTTTTGCTATTGCTGCTATTAGGTGATTAGAGAGGCGTCTTATTTTGTAGTGACAATTCCAAAGTGTAATTCCGAGGCAGCATTCCGTTTTCAGAGAAAATGAAGGTGTTTTGGCCATGATTAGGGAAAGAGGTGTGAAATAAGAGGCCAGAGAGCAGGTAACAATTTTCTATTTCTGCGGCGCTATTGCATTAGCACAAGCAGTAATATGACAGAGATGGCTCAGACTTTAACTGGGTGGTTCAGCCCAGGGGAAGCCTGTTTCTAAATGTGTGTGTGTGTGTGTGTGTGTGTGTGTGTGTGGGTGTGTGTGTGTGTGTGTGTGTGTGTG